>JAGFPH010002097.1:125141-158639 GCA_018207615.1 Philaenus spumarius | reverse complement strand
CAAAGGAATGAAGCGGAAACTTTATCAATGGTATTCCTCCGCTCTTTGTAAACAAAACTTTGAGTATGGAGAATTAGTTAGACAAGTCTAGAGCTGTGTACTTTATTCTTGAATTCACAAACAACTTTGTATGTCTTATTTCGTTTGAACTTAAAGAAAATAGTTCTTGTTTTATTAAATTTAACACAGGACGTAAAACGGGCAGTCGTAGAACCAATTAAAGATCATACTGGCATCATAAATAGTGTTAAGCTAAACTATGTAAATTCGCAGACACTTCTGAACCCGGTATGACAAACTACAACTGACACATATTTCCAAGTCTAAATATTTTCTTATTCTAAATAGGAAACTGTAGAATATATTTTATATATTTTCATACATAGGAGTCGCTTACAAGCCATAGACTTCTGGAACAATTACAAAAATAAAAGAAAAACATCAACGACAACACGTCTAACCTTTATTATGACATGTCATAATCTACACCATTTGAAAGTTATAGTTCTTTAAGTGACTAACAGCGAAATGTGTGGCAGATTATTGATCACCAATCAAAAGTAAATTTGAAAATGTGAGCTTTCAGTAGCGGTTTTAATAGATCGCCATTCAGCATTTGCTAAATGGGCCTGTCTTGAGCACTGGACCCAAGAGCTACGGTATCTTTAAGGCGGATTGGGCATTTTCAGTTTTTTAGAACGCACTTTTAGTTCCTTTTGCACCTCTAGAATTAATATGCATTTAAGATTGTTACATTCAATTTGCATTTTATTTTTATTTATTGATTTCCCCATAGTAATGAATTTATTGTAAGTGGACCAGAAAATCAAAATAAAATATAAATGTTTAAGATCATAACAGAAATTTTACACTGTTTAAAAAGAGGCGTGTTTGTAGGCCTACACCAAGCAAGAGTTGATCGAATGCGTGAACAATTATTATTCTTATATTATTGATGTATAAGCACGGTAATAAACATTTATAAAGGTAAGAAGTTTTTTTGGCATAGGTCTACATTATTTCAAACTGCAAAATACTTTATGAAAATCTTGAGCTGCCTCTTACATATACAATTAATTGTGCATTTCCATACTTCCAGATCCAGAATATGAGCGTAATAACTATTCAGGTAACTATAAATAATTCTTCGTACATCATATAATATTATTTTGTAAAATAATCTGTGCAAGCCTCGGTTAATAAAGATTTTTTATAAATTTTTATGTGTATTGCCGTACTTTATACATACAAAATATTATTATGGTTGTTACAATCATCATAAATAATATTAATTTAAGTCATCCAGGAGTAGACCTTATGGGTTACAACTCTTGTTTATTTATTAAGTTAGGTTATATTAAAGTAAGTTATTTGGTGGTAGGTTAAGTAAGTTTATTTTGGGTTACGTATTGTAAAGTTGTGTAAGGTATGGTTATGAGGCTAGGATAGGTTAGATTATGTTAGGTTGGATAAGTTTTTGTCAGGTTAGGAAAGGTTGTAAGGATGTATAAAATTAGATAAAGCTAGTTTATACCTAGGTCACGTTATGTTAGGTAAATTAGATGAGTTTAAGTTACATTAGGGAAGATTAGACAAGGTTATGTTAAGTTAGTTCGATATGGTTATGGTATGTAAGGTTAGGTGAAGTTAATTACGATTATGGTATGTTAGGTTATGTTAGGTAAGGTTATGTACTGTGATCGTCACAGTTGAGCTTTAAAATTTCAAAACACCCTTGAAAAGTAATATTTCGTATCGCTTTAATGACAGTCATATTGCAATAATCTTATTATGTAACCTTTCTAATACAACCTTTACACTACATCATAGCTGCTGCTGTAACCAGGGCCTGTAAACAAAAGATATATCTATTCTATTCGTAACTTACCTCCTTCATAGCTTACGATCCTTGTCGAGCTTCTTTACATTTAAAACTCCTTTAACCAAGTACTTACCATGTTTGCTTCATCGTAAGGCGTTTGATTTAGTACCGCTACGCTTCCTGCCAGACTGGAATGTCTCATTCTGGAGTCCATCTCGGCGTCGCCATCCGATTCCCCGTAATCCTAAACCCAGGAATAAACCATTACATCTGATTCAGTGCAAGCTTTGATCCTTAAGCTGCTAAAATAGAGTTAAGATTCCACATTGTTTCTTGAGCGTATCATTTTAGATAAAGTTCAGTGTGAACAGCATTTAAACTAGAAGGTTCTCTAATGATCATCTTACATAAAACTATCTTAGAAATTATGACTAAATTTCTTTTAGTTTTGCAAGTTATTCATGAAAAAAGGAAAGTTTGATGGAATGTTCTAGTGTAACAATTTTCCGTTCATCCACCATTTGGTTTTTATCTAGTCATTTTACTTTTTGGAAATAAATATAATTATATTGTTTCGGTGGAATACAAATTAAAAAGTAAGCTTAAGCTTAAATTAAAAACCGGGGTTATGGGTTAGTAGTTCTAATCATATGAATAAACAAAACTAATAGCTAACACTAAGAAGCATTTCACAGTAATTTTATTGTTTGAGTAGTTTTCCTAGTTAAAGCTTATAATACAATGAATTATAAGCTAAAGTTAGAATTATTGAACTTGCATGTTTATCAGAGTGCCTTTACAAAGTAGATTTACTGATAGCCACTTATCTAAATATCTGAAACTATGCTAATTTGTGGAATAAAAACGTATTGAGCAAGTCTATTTTATAAAAACTCAACAGATATTGATGGAGTTTCTTTAGGTTTTGAAGAGCTTTTATTTTTCGATAATTTTTCTACCCTCCGAAGATAAATTCCCATTTAGATTAGAATCTGCTAAGGTTTTATTTAAAAAGTGAAACAGACATGACATTAATAATTACAGACTTATTCCTATGCTCCCAATATTTATTTAGTGAAGGTTTTGAAAAGCTCTTTTAAATTGAGCTTGTTAAATATTTAGATAATTGTAGACAATATGGCTTCTAAAAAAGTAAGTGAACAATCGATGCAATAGTGAAGTTAATGGACTATTTTATATTGGAAGGTATTGATAAAAAAGGGAAGTTATGAGTATTTTCGTAGACCTTCCTAAAAGATTTAATTGTGTTGATTAAAAATTTTGTATTTAATAAATGTAAAAATATTAGGATTAGAGGAATTGTAATAACATCGATAAACTCATATATTTGCAATAAAATACAGCGTGTTAATGTTGAAGGAAGGCTGACTAAAGAGACTTAGTAAAGACGAGGAGTTCCGCAAGGATCAGTTCTCGGCTCAGTGTTGTTTTTTAATCTATATTAATTTTGTATCATCATTAGTATATGCAGGTAGGGTAACTCAATTTACTGATGCTAAACACTAACATTTCAAGCAGATTTTGTACAACGATTTGTGCAAAAGGCTTTTAGATAAAATAAAACCTGAACACAAAATCTCACAATAAATACGTTTACTAACCTCAAACGTGTTTCAACGACAATGTCGCCATCCTCAGTGATGCACGGGCTACAGTAACTAAACTATAACTGATCAAAAGGCTTTTGTACAAGTCAAAGCCACTGAAAAATTTTGCTAAAAGCAATTGTAAAGTGTCATGCTAGGTGGTATACTTGGGGAAGTATAATGTGTATATTGTTTGAGTCTTCTACCTGATAAAAAATTGAACTGGAAAAGCCACATTAGCAGTATTACTACCGAAATTAGCTTACGTTCTGAGAAATTTCGGACAGCCTGTTAAGGACTAGTGCATCATTATATGAACTAAGAAATTCTTCTTTGCGGAAACTCAGAAAAGAGTGTTTGTTATGCAAAAATTTATTTAGGATCTAAATTTCACACAAAGTCCGGAGTACTTGCCGGAGTGTTTGTGCCTGGTGACAGTGTTTTCTCTAATTTCAGTTTGTATTTACTTTTTCAGTTTTTGACATCTCATCCCTAGTGTTGTAGTTCTGTGTTCCTACTTCTGATGTTATTCCTTATTTTATGTTATGTGGAAAACATGGCCTAGGCTAATGCCTTCTATTTTTTTTATAAATGTGTTTGTTTTATTGTTTTCACTTGAAAAGGACAGTTATTTTGTATTTTTGATACGTCTTGTATTATTTTCTTTGTGAACAAATGACAGCAAATGTCCGAACAAACAATTTGAATAAACTTAAAAATATATTTTTGTTTACTACACATTTCTTGACCATGAAATGTTTGTTCTGTTTTCGAATGATAACATGATAAAGATACAAAAAAATATTCTGAAAATGGTCGAAATAAGTTCTAATAGTACTTTTATCAAAACGCTATATTGTTAAAGCACACATATTTTTATTCAGTTTTTTTTTTGTAATGTTTATTCAATTAATTGTAAAAACGTGTGTGTGTGTGTAAGTGCAGAGAGGAATTTTTGTTTTTTCGCCGAATATATGTTTAGCTAAGAAAATATATTTATAGATTGAGATCAATAACTTTCTCCTACGTCAAAAGGAACTATTAATTGTGCACGGAAATGCAATCCTGGCTAAAGAAAACCAATGAAATAAAGTAATAAAAGACAATCAACCATAACCAAGGAAATAATAGTAAAGAGCTATAAAATCTGTTCTGGGCTGTGGAACACAAACTGTAAACACTAATTAGTAAAACTGGTTGGTGGTTCAAAATTATTGTAGTGCAGAAGGTTAAACGTGAGTATGTTAGTACCTGATGGCCTGGATCAAAGTCCTCGTCATTGGAGAGCGCGAGGTCGGAGGTTCTCTTGTGTAGTTGTGAGGAGGGAGACCATCTAGGACCGCGCACGCTAAGACACAATCCCACAAACAAAAACTTCAGCTCAACCTCAGTGAATAAAGGGTGACCAAACAAATTGTTGGCGGAATAAAGCATAATTACTTTTTAAAATTATTTTTTAGTGGTGATATTCAGCGTGACATTGTAGGTGTTAAACATTTGATAGTGCAATTGTTTATTAATAACAGTAATTATAATTAGAGAGTTACTTTTTTATATTCTTTTTAACATAACAATATTAACTCTATGAGACCACTAACTCACGAGTTGCAAATTTTATTGTTCATTGATCAATATTTGCCAAAAATATAAGAATCAATATTAGAGACGAGAAATAAATAGATTTATAAA
Source organism: Philaenus spumarius (assembly GCA_018207615.1). NCBI lineage: Eukaryota > Metazoa > Arthropoda > Insecta > Hemiptera > Aphrophoridae > Philaenus > Philaenus spumarius. Next base: position 153,521 of record JAGFPH010002097.1, on the reverse strand, counting down.
ATGTATTATCACATGCTTACAGATTTTATGTGCAAGTTTTTTTTAAATTTATAATTTAAAGTCGATAGAGCTCGGGAAATCGTTATTAAGTTTTAAACATAGACGAGTATTTTTCCTTCTTGATACTCTGGCAAATCAAAAATCACCAATTAATTTACAAACTCTAAATAAATAATGATGAAACTATATTTGTTCACCTTAAAATATACCAGAGTGTTTCAGTAAGGATATCCCATACTTCACAGACATATTCCTCTCACATCAAAGTTATGCAAAGTTTGTATAATCAATAGCCTAGCTTCGTTACGGTAAAGGATCCTGCGATGATTGAACGTAATTTCTGCTCCAAAGGGCGAATTATAAACTATTAAAATTATTGGGTCAAACTATAGTGACCAAATTTAGTGGTTCTATTTGGGTTTCAACCTGAACATTGAATATATAGTTTCCGCGACTGTATCTGCAGTACTTAACGAGAAAACTGGGTCAAAACCAAGACACTGGGGTTGAACAGCATATTTGTTTACGTTCGGACTACAATTACATATTGCAAGTGCCAGCTAACAACGAAACACTAGAGGGCTCCACCACCTGTAACTTTGCTCATCATCTACCGTGCATTCGAAGCAAATGCAAACATATTCTCGGATAGTTTTACGGGAAAGACGATTGAATAGTGCTGAGGCACTTGGATCAGAGTATATGGTAGGTGTAGCGATGACCTGTCACATGCGCAGTAAGGGCAGAGTTTTTTCTTGAATGACAGGAATTCGATTATATAGCAGAGAGAAAATGTGTAAAGAATTCTGTGAAAATTTATTTACATAATGTGAATAACAATCTAATACAATTTTATAAATACTAAAAAATTTGTAGTGCTTGATTTCTATAATTTGTAGTTGGTTTTTTTAAAAAATTCAACATTATTTGAAGAAAACTTTAAGTTAGTATTGATTTTCAAATAAATTTTCTCAATATTAAATGCTCTAAATATATGTATTGTACAAGTTTTTTTTCCTACAGCTACTTAATAAAGTGCGTTTAGCACACTCACAGCTGCAGTGCACAAACTAAACTACATAATGTGTTCAGCTTCATGTAATTTATACCTCTTTGTTTTACTTTACCGCACGCCTAACCTCTGTAAAATAGATATTTAAAAAAACTGAAACACAAATTTAATATGTAGCTGTAGGAAAAAGTTGTGTTTCCTCGGCTACGCCTCAGGCGTCAAATGTTTATCTCGTGCGAAAAACTCAACTTTGCACCCTAGATACACAAATAACTATTGTTTGCTGCCAATTTAAAGAAGTGATTTTACTAAAAATTTTTAAAATATGCTTTTTGTACCTTAATCTTTTGTTCTTACACAGGTTTATCTTTAACTGCTGAAGGTATAGTTCAGGAGATATAGTGCTTACCTGTTTTATTATTTTCTGATTAAATCCTATATAAAACCACTAAATTTATTCAATTGACCCAGTAATTTTAATAGCGCTTAATCTATCCTATGTAACAGAAATTGCATTCGAAAATTCCAGGATCCGTAACCCTCTGATGGAACATTTTCTTGTTTAATTTAGTACTCCTGAAACACCCTGTATTATGGACACCTTTTATTAAAGTTAAAATTTCACCCAACATTTACAAGATGAGCTATTTCAAATCACCGTCCCTTTTGACGGTAAATTCAATTTCATCTCCTTGATAGGTGTTGGCAACATAATGTGTGTGATACATAATTTATAAAAGGGCCTTTAAGACGAGAAAAATGGTTGGAGTAAAATTCTACAACTCAACAGCTGTGGAATTCATTACCAAACACTCTTATAATATTTCAAAAGTAAATCAAATTAAGTGAAAACTGTATCCATTGCCTATGGTTTACACATCACTATTATGGTTATGGCCGACAATTTTGTGGGAAAATACACAAATTTACAAATAAAATAAATAACTCTATAAATAGTAAAATAATCTATTTAAAAAAACGTTATTTTCTCTAAACTGGCATGAGTGCTATTTTTTGTAATTCCATTACCAGCTCATTTTAATGTTCTTGAATAATTTGTGTGATTGTTAGAGTAGGTTTCCGTTTATAAATAGGTTAATTTTATTGCTGTTTAATTTTAGCCTTTATTATAACTGTTATATCGCGAATTACATAAAAAATATTCAATGATACTATAGTAATATTTTGTGCATCTCGAATTTTGTTTGTATCATCGATATCTTGCGGATAACTTCTTTTTAAGAGACCCTTTAGGAAATAATTCAATGCCAGCGTCGTGTGATCGTTTCAGCCTATAGCACCACTTCACTCACCGAGTTCCAGGAAATTTGACATAGTTATTATTGCATCATTGAATAGTGCTCTATCAGCTGACGCTCCGTTGAGCATCGCAGAGAGGTAATTTTGAAATTATTAAATTAAAACGTGAGTTCAAAACAATCTTTATATTTTATAAATTCTAAAATTTTGTATGTATCAATCAATATATATGACAATATTATATTAATAAAATTTTGTTTGAAGGTTACAAAATTATTTTTATTGAAAATACAGTTTCTTAAACGAATATCATATTAAAAAGAAAATATGTAAGCTTGACCAACCACCATTTTGAAGTCGGACATAGTAGAAACTTCGTATTCGAACATTTTTTCGACTTAAAAAGTCCTTGAATATTGTACCAAACAACCTCTGGGTCACCTCAATTGAGGGAGTGATTGGGTAATTCACCGCAATCTTATTCAGAATGTTTTAATTTGTAATAGGTTTAACGTTATTGACGTGTTTTTAAATAAATTTGGAAAATTGTTTAACGTGATCTGATAAGTAAATAATGAGCTGGACTTGTGAGAACAATATAGATGAAATAAAACAATAACACAAAATCTCACAACAAATACGTTTAATAAATCAAACGCGTTTCAACGATAAAGTCGCCATCCTCAGTGATTAAGCTACAAAAGCCAAACTACAATGAGTTGTAGCTGTGAGTTGTAGTTTGGCTTTTGTAGCTTTATCACTGAGGATGGCGACTTTGTCGTTGAAACGCGTTTGATTTATTAAACGTGTTTGTTGTGAGATTTTGTGTTATTGTTTTATTTCATCTAACGTGATCTGACTTGGCAAACTCGCCACCGGTGTTGTTGTCTGTGAGACAATATACGGAAACCAATTTACCATGACTACGGAGGAAAATTAAGTACTAATATAAAATGTTGACTGCTTAATTTTCTGAAAGTTAAGCAGTTATGCCTTTAAATTAGAAAAAAAAAGATTAGATTTTCGTACAACAGTTAAAAAAATATTATGAAATTAAAAGTAACTATAAATAATACAATCTATTGATAAGTTATCCTTTAATCATGCTTTATCCCTCATTTGGCCACCCTTCACATGATTTAAAACAAAAATTTAATGTAAATAGCTTAAGCTTAATGCTAGTGAAAAATAATTGTCAACTTAGTTGCAAAATGTTTAAAGAAAATTGTGTATACGAATGTTTAGTTAAATATATTTATTATTTTCGATAACCAACAAATTCAGGATTTAAATACAAATAAATAATATTTGCATATAAATAAAATAAACTCTCACTATTGAACTAAAGTAAACAGATCTATGACTCATAATTTCGGTTTAATTTAGAAGATGATTTAATTCCTTATGTAGGGACCGTTTTAAAGTTACACCGGCTTGGATATATCAACTTCTATTTGGCGTAAGATGGTGATTTCCTTTGTTTTAAATTAACTATATCAATGTTTTTATCAACTATGCCTCATAAAAAATTAATTTATTTTGGTGAAATTGAAATCCTTTTATCTTACTGGATTAGTTGCATTAAGTATCAAGTTATGTGGAGTCAAAATGCTAAGAGAATTATCTTACTATTACACTGCAGGCCTACTACAAGAAAAAATATTGAAAACTCTTTGTACAACTAATTCCATTTGCTATCTGTAAATTTAAATAATATAAGTTTCTGCACATAGAATATACAAATAATTTAAAGTAAGACCATATTGTTTTTGCGATTATAAAGCTAAGAAGTGTGAAATTTTATTTCTTACAATACAGTATTCTTATAACGCAGGAAATAGATTCTGTGTTCACTCAATAAAGAAACGTTTTATTAATAAGCTTTTGATTGAGCCGTTCTATAGGGTGTGACAAAATTCAGGTGTTATATATAGAGTGCTGCGAAAAAATATAAAATGTATTTACCCTCTTTTTTAAACGTAAGCAAGTAAAAACGTAAAAAAATTTTATAAAAAGTTTTTTTTTAATTCTTTAAAATTATGTTTCTTTTTGTCATCCTGTGGACAGCTTAGGTCAAGAGCTTTAAAATGACGTAGCATACATTTTATAGAACCGATAAAAAGATGTGTCCATACCTATTTCCTGAGCTGACTTTTTTGAATGTATTGTTTATTTAAACTTTTGAAATTTTTAAGAAAAAAACACATTTTATAAAACTCTGGAACATATTGTATTTTAAACAAAATTATTTCTATTATCTGAAAGGTGTTTACCAAGAGTTTTCAAATGATAGTTCAAACAATTTTCTTTGTTAAAAGGTTAGAGATCCATCCGTTTAATGAAATCCAACAGCCAAGAAATCCAGTACTATATATACCGAACTATCTACTAATGTTTTTGGGACAAAGGCAATTCACAAAAATTATTATTAAAATGTATGAATACCCCCAGTTTTTATACGACCGCAATTTAGATTTTTTTGTCAATTTATATCTCAAAAAAAAAAAGGTTTCATATCTAAGTTGAAGACTGAAAAAACTTTGTTTGTATTTCAGAAAAACTAACAAGAAAATATTGGATTTTATTCCAAAACGCGGTTACTTTTTGACCAGCAGAAAAAATGTTCGTCATCAAGAAAGACAACGTTTTATCTCTTTTTTGTAACTTAAATGGCCTTCAAAATATTTAACATCAAAAAGTTCAAACGACTGCCATTTTGAATTGTGTAGCTGGAAAAATGTACTATTATGAATTTTGCACAATACTTAAAGGTATGAAACACTCTCTCTGTATTATAACAATATTCTTTAAAAAATTCGAGAAAATGTGTTTAACTAAATCAGTTTAAATTTAGACAATGGAATTGCATGTAAAATACCTACATCGCTTATAACGGCTGTAATCGTCTAATTAGCCTATAAATTTGGGACAAATGAATTTTGATTGCTTTAAAACCTTTGCATGGCCAATGTTTAGACTTGTTTAGAAACCGGTTTTAGTCAGTACCGTTAGTTCTGTCTATAAAAGTTGCACTTCTCACTTATCTGATTCATCACTTTAAACCAGAGTTTGACATACATTTGGTTTTATAAAAATAAGCAGAAAGTCTAAACAACTATTGTAGTAATGGTGAGTTGTTGTCGGATAGAATAAAATATAAATATGCGATTGAATACGTTCTTAAATTTTAGAAGTAATGTTGTTTTTTTAAATCAAACGTGGTTATCAATTTTATTAAACACAAATTGAAATTACAAAATTTAAATGTAGCATGGTATTGGAAATTAGTAAGGTAACATTCAAACTTCCATTTCTGTCAATATAACAACTGACGTTGACAAAAAAAAAAAAAACATTAAATATCCCGTATAATGTCAATTAAAAATAAGGTTGATCACACAATCTATTTTTAATAAAAAAAAAAAAAATAAAGACAGCTAATACAATTTTGTAAATATTCTTTCGTTGATTTATTTGCCATAATGAATAGCTCCTGAATTGAATATGATAAAATGAATTACCCTACTGCCTCTGCAAAATATTTAGCTGTCTCCAGACTTATGATACATTGTATGTTAAAATACATTATTTTATACATTTCAGAAAATGTTTGTAAACATAATTTTAATCAAATTTAAGTATATTTTGTTCACTTTAAGTTTTGGTGGTTTCTTACAAATTTCACATATTTTGATTATTTACAGATGTGTAATTATAATATCTTCTAAAATAATTTAATCAATTAAAACAAACTGTTTGAAATCTAATTCCAATTAAAATTCAACTTATATATATATATATATATATGGAAAACATGTATGCTATTATACTGTTGTAATATTTAATGAGTAAATTGGATTTACATTAGTTTTAAGATTGGATCTGTGACGATGAAAGTCAAATATATGCAGACGAATAAATTTAGTTATTGTTGAATGTACAGTAAGTGTAAATAAAATATGTTCGGGGAAAAGTGGCAATAAATTTCTTGTAATTTCACCAAAATAAAGGAAGATTGAATATATCTTTATTTTTGAAAATCTTTAATCCTAGACAATTCAGTATTTTTTAATTTTTAAAACAATGCTGCTGTTGTAGTAGATAATTATACAAAACAAAAAATTAATTATTCATCTTTAAAGAAAGTATACAGTAGACGACATATTTTTTAACTAACAAAACGGGATTTCAATTTATGTGTTTTGCAGCTCAACAACCGTGTTTGACTCATCACAAAAATGAACAGAAATACAGAACGACTCATTAAAAAGAGGCTCGCTTTGCAATCCACTTAACTGTGTAATCGCCCAGTGTAAAAAGATGGGTGCAATTTATCCGAATATTTACACTATTTTTCTTTCTAAATTAATCTTAGGTTTTGTAAATAATCACAAATAAACAGTATCTTTTCCTTGAATAATACAATTGAAAAGTTTAACACACGTTTTGCTTCTTTAATAAAATGGAAATAAATAGATTTTCGTACATTTTCTATAACAGCCTTTTACAACGTATACGATTTTCCGTTGCACAACACAACTGATCTATATAATAGAACAGTTAGTCAAAATATTGAAATATTCAAAGGTGTCAGTTGCAAGTTTAATTAAAACAGAAGACTAAATCCGATCATTGTTTTAAATTAATTCAAATTCAAAACAAATATTGTTGGTTAATCTGGATTTTGCTTACAAATACCAAATAATTGTAATTATTTTGTCATTAACTCGGTAACACTTTGAACTGAGGAAACATGATTAAACCCCCCCCCCCCCCCCCCGCGATTTGATTGAAGTTAAAAAAAGGAATAATATAGAGTTAATTTAACATTTTCTGCAACAATATTTGAGTTATACAAAAACTATACATTTCGAAATGCCGACATTTTTTAATGCATACACAACATTGCGTACTCATAATTAAAACTCAAACAATTATTATCTTTGAATAAAAAGGATGATTTTTTCCGTCTGTGTGACTTTATTATTTGTTTAAAGTAATTCACTTACTTGAACATGACGCGTTTCGGAACTTTATTCCATCATCAGATTCTCGCTCTAGTGAGGTCGTTAGCACATTAAAATAAATACATATACAAAACAACACAAACACATTTAAACGCGCACAATAACACATAAAACATATTCCGTGTGTGCACACCTTCGAATACAACCGGACAACATTCGATATTCGTACAATATTCGACGGTGTGCACACACGGAATATATTTTATGTGTTATTGTGCGCGTTTAAATGTGTTTGTGTTGTTTTGTATATGTATTTATTTCAATGTGCTAACGACCTCACTAGAGCGAGAATCTGATGATGGAATAAAATTCCGAAACGCGTCATGTTCAAGTAAGTGAATTACTTTAAACAAATAATAAAGTCACACAGACGGAAAAAAATCATTCTTTTTATTCAAATTTGTGACTAGGATACAAATACAATGACTTTTAAATTACCTTTGACAAATGAACTACGTTTTAGCGTGTAAATAGGTATTGTCAGATTGATAGGCTATAAAGAGTTTGAAAATTTATTTTAAATTAACTTTTCCCATTATTTTATTAGAATATATTTCTTAAAACATGGCACTTTATTTGTGGAATACTCTTTATAACTATTCTATTGCATTACCTCGTTGTATCCATTAACATACATGGTTAGACAAATGTCCAGAATCGTTACATATCAGCTTCTAGTTGGAGTAGAAAGATGATAGATCAAAATAAAGCTCTTGATTAAAGCAATGTGCATAAACAATTTTTTCTATATCAAAAGTATTTTCTTCTCTTTTTTCAAATACTATAAGCATATCAATGTCACCCTTTCTCTCAAAAGGTCTCTGTATGGGATTAAGAAAAGAACCTCAACAATTTTTAGAAAGCTCTTACATTTTGCTATCAAATCTGATGATGTAACTAAATAATATAAATGTTGCTGTTTAAAACAAAATACACTTGTATGAGAGTATATTCTATGTATTACCTGTAAAATTCAAACATCCAGAGAAAACAACTGTATTAAAATTGTTTATCTGAACAACATTAACCGTAGACTTCTAAGTAGAGTAAGTTTGTATCCTGCTAAGAGCACAGCTTTTTTCAAAATGTTGTTTCTTGTGTTACAGTCAGCTAATAATGAAATAAACCAGTGGAATTTGAATACACTTTTGGTCCAGGCCACTAATTGAATCGAATACAATGCCTTACCTGAATTTCCGTCACGTGACCTCTTATTATATACATGACGTGTGACTTTTAAACTATTTTCTGATCTAACAATAAAAAAATCGACTGAGGTCGTTAATGCATTAAAACTACACACACAACAGAAAAATGGCCACTAAATTTATAGGTGTACACCGCCTGACTGGCTATTAAAGGGCGGCAACTTTACTGTCCAACCGGCCGGTAGCCAGGTGGTGTACACCTAAAAACTTACCATCCGTAAAATTGTGTTGTATGTAGTTTTAACGTACTAAAGACCCCAGTCGATTGTTTGATTATTACATCTGAAGATGGTATAAGTGTAACGAAATGAGGCATCTAAATAACAAAGAGTTCAGGCGGAAATAAAGGAAGATACTTTATTCTGTGCAATTTGTTTCCTGGGCGTCTAAGTAAAATAAAAGATTCCATTTTAGCCTAAATAAAGGGAAGTGGTGGAATATCTATGCTTGTATAAACAAAGGAACATATTTTTATTCGGGACACAATGTGAAAATATGAAACATGAAAATCGGTAATCCCTATAGATAGTCCAAATCACGAGCTTTCCAATGATGTCGTCCTACGGCAACAAGAAGCTGTTTTTATTGTAGTGTTCGGATCGTTCAACTAACCATGTAGGCCTATATCTTAATACAAAAAAAACGTTAAGATTAAATTTTGGATAAAGTTGTTAAAACTAACTAGGACTTTGCTCACCTACGACCATTCCCTAATTCATGTGGTCCTAACCCTAGTCCAGAATCCTCACTGGGAGAACGGAAGTCTTCCGTTTCGCTATACACCGTGTCCCGTTCTCTCTCCCCACCCACAGGAAACTTGCATGGTCGTGCCGTAGCGCTGTACTCCGGCTGAAAAGATATCCCCATAAGTCAGAAACCCCATAGGCACAGGTCTAAAGCATGCTATACGTGTACTGTGCTTGAATACACAGGTCTACAAATTGGAAAAGAAGAAACAATGTTCAAGTTAAACAGTTTGTGCAAAATGCAGAAAAAAAGTAGAAACAAGAGTAAAAAACAGGTGCAAATAATGTTTTGTAGAATAATTGAAATGCACACAGTGTCAATGAGTTTGCACTAAGAATATTTATAGGGAAACTACAAAAATGTATAAGGTGCTAAACTCTACTTTGCAGGTACAATAATAAAAAGAAATTTCCGTTAATTCAAAAAGATTAAGATGTTTCCATAATCTAAAATTTACTAATAAAATAAATAGACATACAGAGGGTTGATTCACATGTTATATAAATTTAACTAGTAAGCAAACTTACGTTAAAAGTAAGCAATTACTGATCCTTGAGTTATTTCTAAAGTAAAATTTACAAATAATTTAAAATCAATTTTAGGTCTATATATAACAATTATAAATAGTTTAGGCCTATAAAAATAAGGCTATTTGTCCACTTAAAAAACATAGCTCAGCTGATTGAAGATGTTCGTTAATGGTAAAACAATCAGAAGTTTATGTTAATGCTTTTAAATTTCCTCTTAGACTACTTCTCATAGTTATTTCCACCAACAGCTGATTTCGTACTTTAAACAATTTGTAGTTCTAAATTGTATCGTATGTTTTTAATACCCGTTATAGCATATGTTATGCGACAAAATAAACAGCACTGAAATTAAAGGAGCTGTGGTTGGTTTTTAGAACAGCTGATTACGTTCTTGATTGTTGCCAGGTTACTTTGTCATTATTACTCTCTTGTTTGGGGATAGTTAATGCTGTGATTGTTCTTAACACTCCAGAAAATGTTTTTATCTTAGAGTATTATTTTCGGTCCATGCACTAAATGTCGCAGGTGGTTCCAGGTTGATGTGAACTGTTGTAGAGTTTCAAGAACGATTTTACAAACAGTCGCCGAGTAATGCCGTAATTATAAGTGTTGTTCACAAGTTCCGTAGTGCGATTAATGTTTTAACTCAGCACAAAAGGTTTTACTATTTCGAAAAAAAAAAACAACTTATTTAGTTTAGATTCATATCTCTATTGTAGAAAAAAAACCTGTCATTGACGCAAAACTCTGGTCCTACTGCGCAAGCGTCAATATCCTTGAATCCACTACTACGACTGTCCTACCGTAGTGTCTCAGTCCTAATCAATTGTCATTTACGCGAAATTGTCAAAGTATACAAAATCTTTTAAATTTGCTTCGCCGTGAGTCAGCTTGGGGGGTCGGTGAGCATTGGGCGGAGTTCCCTAGTATTAATATATAGAAATGTACATATATAAAGCATAAAAGCTTGAGGATATGTACGATATAATTTGTACGAGCATTCGCTATGCACAAAAAGACCAAATTAACCTGATCGGGACCAAATTTGGCATGGTTAATAACTAAAGCCATTAAAAATATTTGGATTGCTTAAATTTATTGGAGTAACTACCTAAAACAATGCGGTTGAGAACAGAGCTGAGACATTTCACAACTGTTTCTTTTCATAAAACAGCAAAAATAAAGCACACGCATTTTAAAGATTTGCGTTTAATAGATGAAAACGGGAGATACAAACCCTTACAACAATAAATATTTATTATTCTATTTTACTTCCCTTGAAGCTGCAGGGCAGAAATTTGGTAGATTTATTGTACATCCCAAAGAGTTCCTGTAATTACCGTCTAAGGGGTTAGAATGGGTTAGCTGTCCCTTTACAATACAGATAAATTTCACTGACCTCCTACAAGCTAGAGGGCAGAAATTTGGTACATGTTATTCTTAGGTGATATGGAAGAAAAGACAACTGCATTTCGATTGCATGAGTCTAAGGGTTGCAATGAGATAACTACCGTTAAACATAAATGATAATTCATACACTTTCAATGCAGCAAGAGATTTGACTTTGGCATATATTACTTTTAAGTTATATATTATAAGAAATTTCTAAACTATTTTTCCTAATTATTTTACGTAAAATGTACTCTTCTTGAAACGCACATTTAAACCTGATTTTTCATTTTCACGTTCGTTCGGGAGTTATGGCGGAAACTGTGATTTTTCTTCTTATTGGGCATGTACCGGGTGTCCCACGAAGAAGTCCCTATTTTTGAATTGATATGACAGACGTATAGAGCGCGCTAAAGACTTGAAATTCTACAGTCGTGACTAACACATATGTAAAAGAAATACCCCTGAGTATCAGTTAATTCTGACTGATCCAAACAAAATAACGGAAAAACAAAAAAACAACAAAATCAGCAATCGTATTTCAAGGGTAAACCTACTTTTATTTAGAATAGGAACAACTACAGCTCTTTAGACTATTTTAAATCTATCAGCTGACTGCGTGTATCCACAACAATGAACATATTTGGTAATAAACATTGGCATTTGTTATTAAGCTGCATTGTAAAGTGTCTTATGTACCATGCTGTATTCAACTGAGCAAAAAGTGAAATGTTGTTCCTGGGCTATTGCCTTTGAACATGATTATGAAGTAATAAGGTGTTTTAGGGAAAGGTACCCAGGTGTAGTTCCACCGTCAAGGAAATCTATTCGTAAGTGGAAGACTATCCTACTAGAAACGGGGTCAATACAAAAAAAAATACCATAGATCCTCCAACATAGAAAATGAAGAAATCGTATGTGCTGCTTTCATGGAATCTCCAAATACGCCTAATTCAGTAAGAAAGGTGGAATCTGCTACAGGGATACCGAAGTCATCTGTCCAAAGGTATGCCAAAAAGAACAAAATCAAACATTATAAAACTCATTTAGTTCAAGGACTGCTTGAAGATGATCCTGACAGACGATTGGAATTTTGTTCGAAAATAATTGAAAAAACTGACGTAGATAGCAAATGGCATGAAGGAATCGTGTTTTCAGATGAAGCGACATTTTATCGAACAGGAACTGTAAACAGGCATAATTGTCATTATTATAAGACAAAAAATCCACATATCTTACAAGAAGAGAAATTAAAATCAACAGGTATAACAGTTTGGGCTGCTGTTACCAAGGATGGTGTTTTGTCGTATGACATATCCCGACAAACAATGACTGGAGAAAGGTATGCATCAGTTTTAAGCAATCACATAGTTCCTCATCTTTCTCAGCCTGAGATGAAAGACGTTTTTTTCCAACAGGATGGAGCTCCTCCGCATTATGCTAATGTGGCCAAAGCAGTTTTGGACCAAAATCTTCCTAACCGTTGGATAGGTCGTGGCAGCAGCTTCATGGACTGGCCCCCAAGGTCTCCAGACTTGACTGTTTGAGACTTTTTTCTGTGGGGCTCTTTGAAGGAGAAGGTTTATTGTCATAAAATTGCGACAGACGATGAACTAATGAGGTTGATCGAAGAGGAACTGTTGTTGATACCTCGAGAGTTGTTCAGCAAAGCGTATGACTGTTTTCTATTTCGTTGTCATCAGTGCATTGCGATCGATGGACGTCAGTTTGAATAAGGTTTATGGATCAAATAGATTTAATTTATTTATGAGTTACTTATATCTTTAATTTCCTAACGTTGTTTAGTGCTTAGTAACATCGTTCAAATTCAATAATTATGTTGTAACACTTAAGCAAATAAAACTATTTTAACGAAAAGTACTATTTCTTTGATATCCCGCCATTTTGTCCTAATGTGTCAGAATTAACTGATACTCAGATGTATTTCTTTTACATATGTGTATGTTAGGACAGTTGAGTTTCAGGTTTGTAGAGTGTTCGGTGCATCTAATATATTAATTCAAAAATAGGGACCTCTTCGTGGGACACCCGGTATATAGGCCTGAATGGGAAACGTAGATTGGTTTGGGCGAAACTTACTAAGTATTTTCAGTCCAGGGAATTAAATTATAGTTTTTTGAAATGCGTATAATGGTAAAGTCCAATATTTACCTGACAGTTGTTTCATTTATTTATTTAAATCTGTAAGTGAACCATGGGGTACACATGCTAGTTTGTTTATGAAGACAATGTGTGGAATATTTTTCATATTTTCCAGCAATATTTGTCAGTATTTGATGCAACTTGAGTCTGTCATAATCTGGTCTCTCCTATGGTATAACTATGTATGGCAGTTTCTATCTGTAAATAGTTCGTTGCGCCATACCTCTAAATGTACCATAATAATATAGCTTCGAGTATAAACAGTTAAACAGAGATTGAAGAAGAATATCTTCTTTTTTATCGTGTTCGAAACAATAAGCAAACGTGACCAACGTTCAGTGTTTTCAATGCAGGATAATGCGAACAAACTTATATCGAACTACGGGAGCATTTTTCAAATACCTGAACATTCAAATGCAAGTTTTACAAAAGCTTTGAATTATTAGCTGCAGAAATCAACAAAAACGGAAAACAGGAATGAGTTTTTAAATGTAAGTATTGTTTTTTTAAAGCTGTAGTTTAATGTGTGTGTATGACGATTTGTTTGAAATGAAAAATTTAACATTCGTAATATCGTTTGAATTTTATAAAAAATAGAGTAAACTAATAATAAATAGTTTTTTTTACAATAATATTAATTATAGCCTGTGGTTAGATTCGAGAATGTTAAATATTCTTTTTTTATAAATAGAAAAACATTTCTAGGGAGTAAATACGACCTCACGATCTTACTGGGTCATTGACCTTTGACAATAGTTGAAACCCTAACCCTCTGACGTAACCAAGAAGGTGGGGGAGGTTGATAGTGGCAGGTGCTGCGGGAGAAAATGTATAGGACCAAAACTTTGGCCATGTTAGGCAAGTTCAAACGATCTGAATCGCTTCACGCAAATCATTGATTAAAAATACTATAATTTAAAAATATAAGTTATATTTATTCGTACATTTTTATTTACAATTTACATGTCAAACCTATATTTAATCATTTTATAATTGTTTTATGCGTTAACATTTTATAAACTAATTTAACGGAATTGGAATTGTTAGTTGAAATATTATAACTAGGTTTAATAAACTGTAAATAAATATTTTGTATTCATTTATGTCAGAATGCTTCTCCTGCAGATTTAAAACATATGCAACCTACTTTACAAACGTTGCTTACGTCACAAGCTCTTTATCTTGCTATGTTTAACAGCCTGTGAAATTACTTTAGAAAAGCACTAAGAACATATTTTACACGATTGACAGTAGAATTGCTTTATGTATAAGTATAAAGGTGTTCTTAGTATTTCAAAAGTAAATAAGAACTATATAATAAATAACCCCATACGTTACAAATAAGAATATTATACTAAAAATAATTCATTTTTCTAATAGTTGTTACCAACTTTATTTATTCTATTTTTTTGTGTTGTATACAAATAGCAAGAAATTAATTTAAACATTTTGATTTCGGAGTCAGTAATTCGGGTAACTTTTAAGTTAGTACTTTTGATCATCACTATTAAATTTCTTCTTTAACTTTCCCTTTTTTCCTTTTCTTTTTATTTTTCAAAAAATTTATGGTTTTCGGGTAATATTCTAAAATGGTTGTAATTTTTAAATATCAATATATATACATAATAAAATGTAATAGTGGTTTGTAAGAGCGTGCCACTATAACTCCCCAGCTCACCCTCGCAGCACAATCGGGGTTATATGGTACGGTAGTCCTCCATCCTCCATTAATAGAGAAGGTTTCTGTGTGGAACTACACGGGTAGGGTTCGGAGATATAAGAACACCTTATACGAAGTCGGTGAAATAGCAGGAATCGAGTGCAGAAATGCCCGCAACTGGCCAGAATCAACCAGAATGTTCTTGACAGAATGTTCGAGAATGTTCCAGAAGGTTCAAGGTATATAATGTTCTAGAAACATAATAAGGTATATGAAGCTAAAGACATAAAATTTGGCACATATTTCTCTTATTGTTCCTATAAAATATTTTGAGGGGACAGTATCCAAATGTTTCTCCTATAAGCCGCCATGTTAACATAAGGAACATTTACTCAAAAACTATGAATCTTATCTACCTGAAATTTTTACCATTGTTTTATTATGTATTAATACACACCTTAATGAGAGGGATTTTTAAAATATTATTTGAAAGTTGAATTATAAATTTTTTTTTTTTTTAATTTGTCCCACTCTTCAAAATTTGGTGTTTTTTGAGGCATAATTTTTTTTTGTTAGATTAATCAGGAAATCCCCGTGTTAAAATTTGTATTTTAGTAATATAAACAACTCCTGAAAATTGCATAGCAATATGTTCTTTACTTTTGGAGAAAATGTTCCTAACGTACCAAAAAAATCAACATTCGGTAAACGCAAAAAGAAAGAAATAATTACATAAACTTCTATCATATAAACAGCAATTAATTTTTTTTTAAATAATCTTCTATCTAAATGCTTATTATATGCCTATCAATATGTGTACAACATTTCAGCTCATTATCTCTAATACTTCCTGAGAAAAATTTACCTAAACGTTTTACTTGCAACTTACAAATTTTAGTATTGTCCAGGAGCATATGAAGGATTGTCCACATATTCATCTGCTTCAAATGCTTCCTCTAAAACCTTTTCTTATTTCTGTAAACCTCTAACGAACACAAACTATACAGACTAACTTGGTAAGAACCGAACTAAGTAATTATTATAAACCTCTCACGAATACAAACTATGCAGACTAACTTAATAAGAACCAAGCAAACTTGTTATGACCGCTCCTAGATGGTGTTGATAAACTATATTTTACTTTTTACACGTAATATTTATACCGATAGTAACTGAAGTATTGTTAATTTGTCAGTTGTCTTTTATCAAGCCATAGCCTAGTGGATAACGTAGCGTCTTCCTGATCAGAAGATGCTGGGTTCGAATCTAGGCTAGGGAGACCGGGTAGGAGGGCGGAAGTAAAGCAAACTGTGGTCGGCTCGCTTCCAAGCTGACGGGATATGAATAGATATCTCGTCTCCGGCTGGGGCTGTTTTGAATAATTTTACTAAGGTATTTATGTAAATATATATATATTTACTAAAAAAAGACCCAGGAAAACAAATATTTCTGAACTCAAAGCAAAATAAAACAGTGAACTTTACAATGTGAAGTCCCAGCCTGGTGAACCGTCGAAATGTGTGTGAATTTCAGCCGTGTTTCTTTACTTTCAAATAATCATAAAAAATACAAATACACAAATAAGATGTATGTGGTATATATTTTCTTATTCAGAATTAAATAAAGAACAATCAAAAAATATTTTTGATAAATCGATTTTTTTAGAAAATTTGGATACTGTCTCCTAAGGTACAATGTACTCATATACGTGAAATGCATTAGGCGGAAATCGATGGTTTTGCTCGTACGCTGATTATGTATGTAAGCCTAAAAGGGAAACATGGATTGATTTGGACGAAACTTAAACGATATTTCTTTAATTCATTTCTCCGAGCAAAGCAGCTGGTACTGGGGGTTTAAGAAGTCTGATATGCAGTGTTTAGTTTTGGTACAAACCTTTCCATTACGAATGCATGTAAAATCTCTATTCTATATTTTACCGTTTTCCCAATTATAATGTGTTTTAATTAAGTAACCAAAATGGCGGATAGCAGGAAAACTTCGGGTATATGACTCAACACCTATATCTTGTTTTACTTACACTGAGACTACTGGAATAGCTTTGCGAAACGTCCTGTGAACAATAATAGTAGGTCAAACTTTTGCCGGATCTACAGTTGTACAAGATGAATAAAAAGATTAGTCAAGGATTGAAGAAATAAAAGAAAAGTAATTGAGTTTGATTTTATTTCCAATGCATAAAACACGCGGGAATAACAACTGAAAGCAACTGTGACCTCGCAGCATTAAAGCCAAATCGGTTCCATAAAACGAAAGTTATAAAATGATTCAGTAAGCGTGGTACTACCACGGTGACATCGATCCGGACTTTTTGACCTACAATTTGTCGGATTCTGTTAATGACGCGCATTGCATTATTTAATTCACTTTCAAGTCGTGTTGAAATTTGAAAAGTATTTACATTAAATTTGATTGTACAAAGGATTATGATATACAATATTCTAGTTGTATGTTGTAAATTCCAATAGCTGGATTGTAATTAATCATTCCAACTGATAACTATATGTTTCCTGTAACATCTGATACATGGGTAAACAAAAACATGTTATGTTTAGGAGTTGAAAAATAATTTATTCAAGACAAAAAAAGTAAGTTAAGTGATTTACCTATCCTATAATTACAAACTTGTTTTCTAATTTGCGTAATTTACTATAACAATTCATACTTTCTCTGCGTCCCTGTGATCCGCTCGCGCAATTGTGGACCTTTTATTATAATGTAACCTATTGTTTACTATTCGGATTATAACTTACTATATACAGGGTGTTGTTGCAATGCGAGGAGACAATTCAGGAGTTTCAAACTAGGTTAAACCCATGCGTGCTTCGAACGCCAACTCCGTTGGAACCTTCTAGACATATTATCGCCATGTTATCTTTTATTTATAATAAAGCTGTAGGATTAATACTAACCCCAAAGTTAAGATGGTAAATAAAATGTTCGAATCAAACTATTTTGAATATTTTATAACAGTAGCTATAATAAAGGTTAAAATAACCATCGAGGCTCAGGTCTACACTTTAATAAAATCTAATTTAAAAGTTATAAATACAAATAATTGCTTCAAAGTTTGAAATCAGCTGTTAATGGAAATATTAGAGCAAACAACTGTTTTATCTGCATTTTTTTTCAATTGGTTGATATGGTAAATGAATGTAAATACATTCAAGAAATATGTGTTTGTTCATCAGTCTGGGCCTAACCTAACAATTGTTCCGACTAAATTTACAAATATTGAAAATTGTTATAAAAAATGTTTCTTTCAAAATTAACTATATATAGCCTATATTACTCACTGATAGTGTTGCTTTTTACTTTATCACTATACTATAGTATAGAGAAAGTATAGTGACCGCAAAAAAAATTGATGTTGAGATTTTTGTGGAAATATCAGTTTTGAGACCCCTGTGTCCAAAACAGTGGTTTTTACAAAATGTCTGTCTGTATGTATGTATGTCTGTATGTATGTATGTCTGTATGTATGTATGTCTGTATGTCTGTATGTATACAAAGCTAGAGCGAAAACTATTCGATCGATTTCAAACAAATTTGCACCAGACATGTCAAGTATGCCTGTATGGATGCATGAAAAACGGTTTTGAACAATTTTGAAAATCAACCCCCATTTTGGCAAAAAAACCCAAAAAATCAGTTATCATTAAAAAAACGGATCTAACGATTTTGATAAAATTTGGCTTATTTGTAGCCTTTATGTACCCTACCATATGCAAAAAAAAAAACAGATTTTTTTTCTAAAAATTCTCGTTCAGCTAATAATAATAGATTTTTGTAGGTTTTTGGCCATAAAGGGGGTTGTTTTTAAAATCATTCAAAACCTGTTTTCGTGCATCTATACAGACCTAATTGGCGTGTTTGGTGCAAATTTGTTCGAAATCGATCGAATAGTTTTATCTCTAGCTAATAATAATAATATTTATTAGTTGATCTCCTAGTTTAAAATCATCTCTCCTACACCTCCTACAATAATGAAATCACTGTGAATCTGTTTAGTAATTTAAATATGTTTGTGAGAAAGTATGTTCCAGTTTCTGGTACTGTTTATTTATTAGTGTAACTATTTTTTCAATCAGTTCAGTAGTTCCAGAGATTTCCCCCTACATTCAAACAAACAAATTTTACCTCTTTATAATATTATTAGTATAAAAGTATAATTCAGAAGGGTAATAAAGTCCTCTACAACACTTTAACCTTTTTTAAATTGTTAAATAGAGCAAACATCTTTAATGACTCTTAACTAGCTCGCCCGCTAATTTTTAAATGATTTGAAAATTTGGATCCCGCTCAAAAGTTTTCAAATATCGTATTAATCCGCGTCTTTTGACAAAGTAAAGCGCATGAAAAGACCAAATTAGTGGTCGTTACGAAATATCCGTTCTATGTCCTAACGAACATTGCGGCACAAAATATGTTTGAGATATTTAAGGGTCTTAGATTTTTATCCAGAAATAACTATGTTAAATCTAAAACCAATTAAATTGTTAATTTGTATTATATATTTTTTTGCAAAGTTAAATTTTATCCACAATCACAATATGCATCCGTTTTGCCTTTTACATTTAAAAAAAATCCAGTTCATTTTTTATGTAATTGAAATTTTTTAAGAAACAAATTTGAATGTTTCCTTACACAATAAAAACTGTATGATAAAACTGAATCGCAAGCCAGATCCGAAATTGTATAAAGAATATTTGGTGTTTTTCTCCACACAATGGCAAAAGATAGATTTATAAAATGGTTTTAAATGAGGCAATGTCAAATCACTCAGCTGTCAGAAACTCCACTGTTTGGATACCGCTATAGGGCGAAGGGCTGGGCTTGCCGGTTAATTTCCCTTTTACTGGAGCAGAGCCTTAACTATACAAAATCTTAAAAGGAACAATAAGAATGGATTGTATTTCGTACAAGAATGAGTTATTGTTTGAAATTTTGAACTTGGTAAAAATACTTTTTCTAATCGTAAACCATATTGGTAAAAAGGGTGAATATGTTTTCAACCGTACATTATATTTCAGATATAAATTATGATAAAAAAGTTGTAAAGCAATAATTTATACATATATCTATACAGATATGTAAAGAATAACTTTTGTGTGTACAACACCATCCAATCTTTGGAATTTTACTGCTGTAATTGTATTGATTTTTGTGTTATAAAGTTCTTATTTACAAGGCAACACAGTTCTCAAAAGTGAGTTTTATTACAGGGGAGCCATAAAATACCAGAAAATCTAAAGTAATTGTTGTATTTGATTTTCTGTTCAACGCTTGATCTATTACCACATGTGAATTCTAATTCATTTTATTTCTGTGCATTTTACTGTTAAATGATTGAAAATAAAATAAGCAGATAAAACAGCGGATTAACATGTTCAACAACTCAACACAATTTTTGAATGTCAACTTAACATTCATACAATGGTATCATCTTGATTCAACGAATATAAGTTTTATAACTAAGAACTATGTTAGTAATAAAATTATATATAAATAAGCCAAAGATGGTTAACTTAGATTAACTCAAGAATGAAATATACACGTATTGGATATTCTTATGAAATCTAAATTCATTACCTAATGGATTTTTTAAATTGTGCTTATAATAATTATCACAACACTTTGTTTTTTCGATATTTTAAAAATTGAGCAAAAACTAGATGGACCATTTACCTTGCACTATACCCATGTATGGAAGGACGTTTCATGAAAGTAATACAAATTTTAAATCATATAGTTAAACAAATTTACTACAATTACTTTTGACTATGTACAGTAATTAAAATTTGAACAAAACGGTTCTGCACTTTAGACAAGTTCACGAATCCAAGGCGAACCTAGAAACTTATTTCGATCTATTATTAAAATTTTCTCTTTTTAATAATAACGTTCATTTTGAGTATATTTTTTTTAATAAAAAATGAATTTTTAAATGTACTTTTTAGTTAGCATATAAAACCGACAAAAATTTAGCAATAGAGATGGGTGCAATGTGGAATAACTAATTACGTTACAGAGTTGAAATAAATAATCCATTTAGAATATAAAGTACATAATTAAACTACATATTTATTTAGGAGAGAAACCTCATTACAATACAAAATTATCAAAAATATAAATATTCAAGAACAGAAATAATAATAAATTAAAGATACCCAGATACCTTAGTTTCATATGACTTTCTTTGCAAATTTTTATTTTAAATATAGAAGAATATTTATAATAGTCTCATTGCTTTTGTTCCGAAAAGCACATCCAAGGTAATTTACAAAATTACCTTGGACTTGTAATTTCACGTTTCTTTTGAAAATTAGTTTATTTGTCAGGGATAGTGAAGGCAATTTTTTTTAGCAAAGTAAATTTCATTTCAATTGACACTGTCACCAGATTATATGTGGCAATAGGCTGTTGTTGCCAAACGCATTCTTTAAGAAACCAAAATTTACCGGTACAAATTACACACATATTTAGTGCTACTAACAAAACGTCATTGAAAACTATATAATATATTAAACTATCTCTAATTTGATAAGCCTTGCGTAATTATAATTATGGTAATGTTAATAATAACTACTTCAAATATTTTTTTCTGATCAATGTTTCAAGTGTTTTATGTTGTATTTTTAAAAAATAATTTAGGTGTTAAAATTTGTGATAAAACCTAAAATTTCCCTTTTGTATCCCTCAGGTCCACCTTAAACGAATCTGTACCCTTTTAAACTCAGAACAAACCTAAACTTGTATTTATATAATCTGGAGTACTTTTTAGTATAGCAGACAATTATTTCCACGCGAAGATAAAAATAATAATTCGGTAATTTAATAAGTATAATAATGCAGATTACAAACTGAGTTTACACACAAAATAAATCGTTAAAATACTTTGTGAGAAAGATTTACTCAAAATAGGAACGCCTGCATTCTGAAGGTTAGGCGTATACAGATCAACATTGCGGGTAGTATTTCATAGTTTAGGTCAAGAACATGGAAGCAAATTTAATTAAATTCTTACATGGAGTAAGTTTTAAAGTTTTCAAATATTACGTTATCCGTTTACTTGGTTACACAACTTGCTATTTAAACAGTAAAATGTGTGTTTTCAGTTTAACTACAGTAAAGTATGTGATATATTTATTTCTATTCAGTTCAATTGAGTTATTTTGTAAACTTAATTTACAAATATGTCAAATAATGGATTTTTAAGTTACTGATGTTGAAAGTATTTTGCAGTTATATATTGTTGTAGATTTATTTTTCATTATTTTCATGGATAATATTCTTATAATAACACTATGAGTGCATATTTTGTATGTTTGTTATTTAGAATTTATACCATGTATTCATAAATAGGAAAATATATATTTATAAAATAATGTACTTATAATATGTATTATTTTTAGGTATAATATGTATTATGAGTGAAATGTATGCGTTAATATAATGTAGTTTATGTGTATTTAATTTTATTGCAAATGTTAGCGTCCACATTCAACACAATTCGTATTGTTATAATATAGTTTTTTTTTTTCTAAGAAATGTAGTTTATTATTTTGCAATAGTTTTACTAGCACCCTTAAATATTAAAATTTACGTGTGTTAAAAGTGCAAGTCATTGATTTCATTTTCTCTTCTTCTTTAAATATAAAATTATTTTAAATCCTAATAAGAATCTATAGATAATCTAAAAATTATGTAATTTCCATATAATTCGTGAAGTTACTTTACAAAAGGTAAAAATTTTTTTACATTTTATAAATTCAGTAAGATTTTGTGTTATTATCTATAAGTCACTAGCGTAGGCTCAGGCGTGCTTAGAGTTCAGTTCTTTCATGGCCACAAGAAGTACCAGGTTATGTTAAACATTCGAATCCTTTCTATAATTGATAGCAATTGCCTGACGGAATAAAAACAAAACCTGCAATGTCGGTCTTTTTTGTTTTCATAACATTTCTCCCTGACTTAGATTAGATCGGTTGTACCTCTCCCAGGTCTAAAGTCACACTGGTATTTCGCCAAGAATTTCTTCGGAATAGCTATTTAGTTTTCCTTGCAGGTTACTAGGCAGATCCTTGTTCGCCCTTCTTGAAGACAGGACAAACGAGACCAATTTTCCATTCTTCTGGCATTTCCTTTCTTTCCCAAATCATATCAATCAACTCGTGAATGTTCTTAACCAAGTCTTTTACACACATTTCAGTAATTCCGCTGTAAGTTGATCACCTCCTGGTGGTTTTCCATTGCTCTGACATTTAATTGCATCCTCCATCTTTCTATTGAAGGTTTTGCTACTTCGTGATCGACTCTCATGTAAACAATATCTTACCGGTTTCATTGCGAAAGTAAAATTCGACTGACAGCTGAAAATTTTCTCAATTTTATTTGTCAATCTTGAGATAACTATATGCATTTTGAAACTAATTAGGGCTGAGTAAAACTGAGCCCATTTACCCTGTAGGCACAATGCATTGAGAATTTTAGTAAAAATCTATTGAAAAACTACTTACCCAATGTGTAAGTGAAATTTAACGGATTATGAATACACTTCAATTGGTCATAAGATACTTTTCATACTGACAATTTTGATTTAAAAAATATATTTTTTATTTGTGTATTCATATAAGTTTTATGTGTGTAAGTGGAAACTTCATAAAGTCGTGTTTCAATAACAGCTGTTATATATTAATGGTGGTGAAAAAACGAAAAAGCCGTAAGATATTAATATGATTATGTAAACATTTACCTCAATAAAATATGA
Source organism: Philaenus spumarius (assembly GCA_018207615.1). Lineage (NCBI taxonomy): Eukaryota > Metazoa > Arthropoda > Insecta > Hemiptera > Aphrophoridae > Philaenus > Philaenus spumarius. Next base: position 129,734 of record JAGFPH010002097.1, on the reverse strand, counting down.
ACAGGCCTTTAAGAGAAGTATCTTTCAAATTACTCATAATTGTTGGCTGTTCTGTTACATTACTTAAAACATTTATAACAACTACTTCACTCGTTATTCCCACACATTATTTCAGTTTCTCAAAACGTCGATTAAAAAAACCTCTTAAACAAAAAAGCCTACTTTTCACGACTCGTAAATAATTGTATCTTGTTTCAATAATTCAATTGAATTCATTCTTAATGTTTAACACATCTACTAATCCGACTACATGTTGAAATACTGTTAACCTATTCGAATATTACGAAAGTTATTCAGTTAATTTTAAATTTGCTTCATCGAAAATGTGTGAGGAAAATATTGTGTACACCTTAGTCGGAATTAAAGTTAATACAAAACAAAAGAACTTTGCGTCATTGATGTGCCGTATGTCATACAAATAAGTGAATTTTAATGAAGCCAGGGATAAATGAATGTAGCGATAAAATATAGAATCACACATGAAAAACGAACCAATTTATTTCAGTTCGTTAGAATGTATGTAGTTATTGAAATACCGGTACATAGGGTTTAGCTCTTTGCCACGTCCACAACGTTGTCTTTCTGCTCACGTCTGCATATTGATTCTGTTAGCTCAATCTAATCTCACATAACCCAACGAAACCTAACACCATCAACACTAAGTTTAGTCTCCGTATTAGATTGTGCAAGCTTAGCAAAAAGAAAATGTATGTCAAACAATCGCCACTTTTATTATTGGAAACACGGCGATCGTGTATAATTATAATAAAATGAAATAATCAAGAGAGGTAATATAAGCCCTTCTCGCAGTAAGCAAGTAATGTTTCTTTTAACGATCTTCAAATAATTGTTGAACGAAAGACGGCCGCCAATTAAATCTCTCGCTTTTTAAGAATAACTTGTCTTTGGGGCCACGATTTTGTCTAATTAGAATTTTATACTTCTGATGTAGTTTAGTTAAAATAAAGTAAGAATGTGTGTTTTGATTGATTCATCTTAAAAAAACATTTGTTTAAAAGTGATTACCAAATTGGTACTCATGGCTCGAGCCAATCAATCGTCGAGTATATAAGTTTTAATTTCCACGTAGTTTCAGAGGGGAAAGTAATAGCTGCATAATTATTTTCTTGTACTTTCATGTTTTCCTTTGCTAGGCCTTAAGAAAGATTTACAAAGTACTTTACAAGTAAAATTACTATTTATTGAAGTATAAAATTTAAATTATAATGTAATTAGATAGAAATTTATTGAACAAAATCTTATACGAAATATTAAAAAAAGTTAAAGTCATGAATATGTTAAAAGCTATTTTTAAAATTGTAAACATAAAATTGTCGAAAGCTGATCTAGTGGCAGCTACTCAACTTTATTAAGTTCTACGGAGGTTAGTGTGCTCCCGCTTCCTTATTGAATCTGCCCAGTTTATTCGATAGGTCTAGGCCAACCCATCTCATGAACGAAAACCAAATTCATATGTCCATGTCCATGTGTCAGGCCTAAGCTTGTCAGATGTCACTTGAGCTGTCCGTGAGAGAGCTGCGTTACATATATTCATGACTGTCCTATTCGATGGGTTTGGGGGCCCGGCACTTTCAGTGTTAGGCTATTTATTATCTTTGAAACTTTACGCTCTAAGGATTTTTCCATGAGAATTGTAACTTTGTTACACTAAGCCTTCATATATCGCATTAGAAAGATCAGCCTAATCTCAAATATTTTAAAATTTACAGCCATGTGTATGTTTGAGTTTTTAAGAACCACATCCGCTGATTTATCGTAACACAGACCCTCTTCTTCAAAACTGCACATAGTTCACTCGGTGAGGATAATTAGTTCCTAAGATAAGATCTTTTTTTTTAACCAGAACTTTATTCCGAAAGTTTAGAATCATATTTTTAGTTTGCAACTTCCCGCCGCCACGAATGTTAGATTGGTAATAGCATACATTTTTACCCTCTTTTTTAAAACGAAACCAAGATGGCAGTGCTGTATTTATTTTTAGCAGAGTTATTGAAGTTTAAATTATTTACACAAATAATGTCGTTCTCATGAACGTAATTTCCTCCTCACACCTGGCATTGTTTTTAAATTTAAACATATTGTTTTTAGCTTCCTGGATTGTATATTTGATTTATATTAATAATAGGTTACTTACCTTATATATCATCCGTCAACAATCCAAATTTTTCCTTTGTAGGATTACCGGTTTCAACGGTATACCGTCATCTTCAGATCCTTATTGTTCCTTATTTCCGCCTGTTCTGGCATCGTCTTCTTTACACATTTGGCACATTTAAAACATTTGTCACATATTAAGATTACAAACACGAAACAAATAAACAGATTAAAATTATTACAAAAACCGACACACTAAGACATATAAAGGTACATTATAGTACACCGAATCGTTATGTTGGTCAACGAGAAGGTTTATTATTGCCGCGCCGGACGAACATGTAATTCGGGCGGTCGTCTATTCTGTACTAAACTAAACGGTCTGTTTGTACTGTAAACTGATCCCCTCCCTCAATCTGATCACAGTATTGAATAGTTCGTTTGACCGATAGTTTAGTATGTCATTTAGTACGTTTTGGTTTTTGTTTTTATTTTTAGTTGCGGCGTATATTTCGAACTCCTCTAACGCTGACATGAGACGGCCCTTTTTGCAGATATGAAGTACTTCTAGGTTTTCGTCTATAGATGTGTACTTGTGATCATAGTCCATAAGGTGTTGAGCGAAGTGGGACCTTTGTTCAGTTATGGTTGGTCGCGGTATATGTTCTTTAAACCGTGTGGCAAAGGAACGTCCCGTTTGGCCTATGTAAAATTTCAGTCAGTGCAAATTAAACTATATATATCGGACAAATTATTTCTGTTGATTGGGTGGAAGTACTTCATATCTGCAAAAAGGGCCGTCTCATGTCAGCGTTAGAGGAGTTCGAAATATACGCCGCAACTAAAAATAAAAACAAAAACCAGAACATACTAAATGACAAAATTAACTATCGGTCAAACGAACTATCCAATACTGTGATCAGATTGAGGGAGGGGATCAGTTTACAAGACAAACAGACCGTTTAGTTTAGTACAGAATAGACGACCGCCCGAATTACATGTTCGTCCGGCGCGGCAATAATAAACCTTCTCGTTGACCTACATAACGATTCGGTGTACTATAATGTACCTTTATATGTCTTAGTGTGTCGGTTTTTGTAATAATTTTAATCTGTTTATTTGTTTCGTGTTTGTAATCTTAATATGTGACAAATGTTTTAAATGTGCCAAATGTGTAAAGAAGACGATGCCAGAACAGGCGGAAATAAGGAACAATAAGGATCTGAAGATGACGGTATACCGTTGAAACCGGTAATCCTACAAAGGAAAAATTTGGATTGTTGACGGATAATATATAAGGTAATTAACCTATTATTAATATAAATCAAATTGTTTTTAAAGACGCTTTCACGTCAAAATTACTTCATTTATTACAAACAACAATCATTCCAGATCAAATAATATTGCAATCATACTAGGGCTATTCCACTGACGAAATTTACTTTGTAACTAAGAATGTTAATTAGGTGTGTCTATTAATATTCACAGTACGAGGATGAATAAATAAGTGTAGTATCTTAACTAGCTTCCAAGTAGTTTTAGGAACTCTTTAAGTAGGTCTTTGAATATAACTTATAACGAATATCTTAATTTAATATAAACAAATTGGATTGGTAGATTGTTTTCAACTTAACACTAACAAAACAAAGAAAGGAGACAAAACAAACAGCTGATTGTGACGGGTTCGTAACTCACTTACAAACGAGACAAACCTAAACTCGTCGAGACTTAATGCTGAGACGAGACTTTCAATCTCGTCAGTCTTGCTTTTCCAAAACTGAGATTGAGACCAATCCAAGTCTTGACTAAAATTCATCTTGAACGTCGTGTTTTATATTTATATACACACATGTTCCTAAATATTTATGTACTAACTAGGGGCTCTGCTCCTGGACGCTTCGCTCGCAGTTGGAAAATTCGCTAGAATCTCGTTAATCTATGGCTCGTTTATATAGGTGACCAAACACAAATCAGCTGTTTTATTTGCCAGCTGACTCAAACTCATTAAACATTATGTCCATAAGATTAACATGGGAAGTTTGAAGGATTGTTTGCCGGAGCTCCTTCTCGGGTTAATAGCGGCTAAAGGGATGATTAGATATTGAATCTGACGGAAAATCTCTCCTTTGAAATTAAATTTTCTACAACTTTTGTATTTAAATTTTTTTGCTATTTCTTACCGCTTTCTTACTAAATGCGCTCAAAGTGGGAAAATGTAGAAATTAAAAAATCGAAAAAATCTTTGCCGCCCAAAAGGTGCTTCCAAAATTTAAAAATGTTAAATTCTGGCAATTTTCTCAGAAGTTTCTCGTCGAGAGCTTTAATTCAAGTGTGAGGTCGAGGGGGGTACGATTACGGGAAGTGCCTAATAATTAATGTCAATGAATCAATGAAATCGTCTAGCTTTAAGGACTTTGGTCGGAGCCTCCCTCTCGGATGAATAGTGGTTAAATGGATGATTGGATCTTGAATCTGACG
>JAGFPH010002097.1:107549-125041 GCA_018207615.1 Philaenus spumarius | reverse complement strand
CTTACCGTTTTCTTACAAAACGCGCTCAAAGTAAAAAAATGAAAAAATTTAAAAAATCCAAAAAATCTTTCCCGCCCAAAAGGTGCTTGCAAAATTAAAAAATGTTAACTTCTGGCAATAATCTAGAAAGTTTCTCGTCGAGAGCTTTAATTCAAGTATAAGGTTGAGGGGGGTCCGAATACGGGAAGTGGCTAATAATTAATGTCAGTGAATCAGTGAAACCGGCTAGCTTTAAGAACGTTGGGTGGAGCTTCCCTTCTCGGATGAATAGTGGCTAAAAGGATGATTGGATATTAAATCTGATGAAAAATCGTTGGTTTGAAATTAAATTTTCTACAACTTTTGTATTTAACATATTTTGCTATCTCTTACCGTTTTCTTACAAAACGCGCTCAAAGTGGGAAAGTGAAGAAATTGTAAAAATTGAAATAATCTTTCCCGCCTAAAAGGTGCTTCCAAAATAAAAAAATATTAAAGTCTGGCAATTTTCCCAAAAGTTTCTCGTCGAGAGCTTTAGTTCAAGTATAAGGTTGAGGGGGTCCGAATACGGGACGTGCCTAATAATTAATGTCAATGAATCAGTGTTACCGTCTAGCTTTATATAAGTAGATTAATGTATCATTTTAATTAAAGTTTATGTACTAATTTATGTATCATTTTAATTAAAGCTTCTGCTCTATATTGTTTACTAGTTGTTTTAGGGACGTAATGAGGGCATTAAAATATTGAACTAATATCTTTAGTAATTGTCTCCTATCTTGTCTTCTTTTTAACGAAACAACATACAACTTAGTTACCTATTGATAAGTACATGGTTAGATACTGTAAACAGGTGGTTTTCTTCTGTACTCTAGTCATTGTATAGCATTTCGAAATTCCAAGCTCTCACAAAGTGGTTAATTATTTATTCTTCGAAGCAATGTTATCAAATATTTATTCTTCAAGTTCCTAAGTACGAGTATTTATATTTTCTCGTATCTTTGGTCTGTTACGAAGAATATTAGGAGCAACTAACTACTGTCAACGTTATTTTGTTAATACTAGCTCTACAAAAACCTACAGTGTTAGAGTACTTCAGTCCGACCGTTTTGAAATTTAATTTTTCAAATGAAAATTATAGAGGATTTGGAAAATGTTTCATTGAATTTAAGCACATGAAAATTATATATTTTAAAACTTGTCTGAAACATTTCATAAGAAGGGTGGTTGTTTTATGGGAATTCTAATATATTAATAATTCAAATTAAATAAACAAAACCTCTGAAAAATTCAAATGAGCTGAACATGTGTTATACAAATAATTATTTCAAAAGAAATTTCAAATATCACCCCAGTTTTATTGGAGATAAAATGAAAAAATGGGTTTCACAAATATCTCTTAAATTGCAACGGTTATCGTATAATTTTGTTGATCATCAAATTCAACACTATTATTTCTGTCAAAATTCAAGGGTCAAAGGTTTACTCAATGATAATGAGTATCTAAAAACAAAAGATTATTATAATAGTTTCGTGCGATTAATTGTTCTTTAGATATTGCGATTTTAAAATTTGTTAATACTGACATGCACCGACATGCACTCATATGAGGGATATACGTCATCGGACGTTGAATTTAAGTAAGTTCTCAAGAAATTAGTTTGTGTATGTATTTTCATTCAACTATTTTGTGTTGTTTTGTTTTATAAAGAGTCAATTCAATTAGTAAAGAGACAAACATGTGTGGACTAAAACAAACATCTGAGGAGAAAAATTGTAACTGTCAATATTGGAGTTGGCGACTGTGTCCATGGTTGAAAACAGTTGGTTTGTCGATATTATTAACACTTTATTAGTGTTTTGAATATGTCGAGTTTACTGAAAAATTGCACTTCCAAGGGGAGCGATCAGTCATTAGATACTTGTTGTCCAAAGTACGAAACAGTGTGAAATTTTATCAAGAATGGAAAAGTAATATTGCAAAAATATGGTTGTTGTATTATCCGGGCAAACTTTTACAAGTATGTGGACCGCTATAAAAGCAGCCGAACAAATGTGTCTGCTTTACAGCGTTCAAGGCGACAAATTTACGTGCCAATTCCTTTTTTTTTAAAGTTGGTCAACTTACAATTGTTCAAAAAGTTTATTATTTTAAAGTATTAGTACTGTAAACTTTGTCGTCCAACATACGCATGTTGGGTTCCTAACCAGTTGACAGACAAGCACACAAATGCTAGGTTTGCTCCGTCGGGAAATGCAATACATTATCAGAAAAAGAGATACTTTTTGAAAGAATTGTAGCTTGTCATGAGATTTGGATCCATCGATTTAAGTTAGTGTCAAAATGTCAAAGCATTGAGTGGATGTATACTTTTTCTGTTAGGAAAAGTTCAAAACTGAGGAAAAAGCTGGAGCAATCATCCTTACTATTTTTTGGGACATAAAAGTTAAAACATTTTATGGCGTTGTAGAAAGTCAGCGTACTACGAATGGGAAATACTACAGGGAAGTATTGGAAACAAATTATAAACCAGCCATTCTCAGTAAGAGATGAGGTTTAAAGGGCGGGAGAATATTTTCACTTAAGGGTCTGCTACAGTAAAAATAAAATGGATTTTTATCCCATAAGAGCAATGTTAAATTTCATGCCATTTATTTCGTTTACTTTTTATCGTAAAATTGTTTGCAAGGTCTCATTTTAAGCACAGTCACAATACGCATCCTTCTTGCAATTTACATTTTAAAAAATTTCTTTCATTTGTCAAGTAACTGACATTTTGTAAGTACAAAGTTTGAATTTTTTTCCTAACACAATAAAAAATGAATAATGAAAAATAATTTGCAAGTAGGATCCGAAATTTTATAAATAACATTCAGTTTTTTTTTCAACACTCAATTACAAAAGATAGACTTATAAAATGGTTTGAAATGAGGCAATGTCAAAGCGTTCAGCTGCAAGAAATTGCACTGTTTAGATAGGGAACAGTGATACCGGAAGTGCGTTTCCTGTTGCTTTCTCGTTTACTGGAGCAGACCCTTAAAGAAAACGCACGTCCGTACAAAGCAAGCGCGACACAATTAAAACAAAATCAAAGGTTGAGCTGGAAAGTCTTATCTGAGTTTCACTATATCCCTGATTTGGTCCTATCGGATTTCCATTCATTTAGGTTTAGACCATTGAAAGGCTGCGGTACGAGACCGACTTCAACTACGTAAAGACTATTCTTTGCTATTTTTGCTGTGGGAATAAAAATAAGACGTACATATTTATGACAGTTGTATACATGCAAGTGGTTATGTTAAAATAGTTATGGTTTTACTTTTTTCGAATAAATCATTGTGAAAGTACATCCGTTTGTACCTTCACTTATTAAATGATCTGCTTAAAAGCAAAAGCAAAAGAGAAACATTAAATTTCGGTTCCATTTATTTTAAGAGGTGTCCTTGTTTACAGGGTCACTATTTCATAAACATAATGCGACAGACTGTGAAATTAACATAATATAAAATATTTTAAGTCAACTAAATTTACTACAAATTAAATATTATTATTATTACACCATACAACACGGTTGAAACACGTTAAAACACATTTTTGTTTAAATTGTATTACCTAATTATGAAATTGTTATATAGTTTTATTTTACATATTTATTTAACTAACCTTTTTTGGTATTACTTGTAATTAGTTAAATCGATTCAACTTAGTTATTAATTTAAGTTACTGTAGTGGTTTTTAGAAATTTGAAATATTACGTAAATATGTTGATAAGTTTCATAAAACGTTGAATGCAATCTTGTGTACAAAACAAATTTTTAAAATAAAGTACATACTTTTAGACGTACTCTAAATGGAACTATGAAACCGCCAACATGTTAGCTATGCATATGTTTTATATATTACAACTTCACAACGGTAAAAATCGGACCAGAACAAATAAAGTTTTACTATCAGTAAGTTGCAGAATTACATAAACAGGCTTTATAGGTTATGTGGGAAGTAATTTCACATACGAGAGAACAAAATCAGATACTTCGTATAAGCAACTTGAAAGTATTGCAGGTTATTCAAAAAAAATTTGTGAAATTTCTGATGCAATAATACATGTTAGTAGTACAATAGTCTGAATTTGAGTTTTAAAACACCGTATATTTTGTTAGTGTCAAAGTTATCTTTACATGTTATGTGGTTCAATTTGAGATGTGCTGACGAAATTTTACCGAATCTAAATTATTTGTTCTACAAGTGTGAGGTTACAATACGTTATCAAAATTTACCGAGTTACATTATTTACCATCTTAGCTTTGGGGTTATTATTAATCCTACACCATTATTATAAAGAAAACATAACATGAAAAATAGGCCAGTCGGTAGAGGTCAATTTAGACCAAAAGTACCAGTAATTTGCAAAACGGCTGAATTTTTTGTATGAGTACATTTAAGTATGTAGATTAACATAAAAAAAGTTTACCAGTCTATCGATTTCCCAAAGTCGAAAAAAAATCGATTATCATTTTTTTCCGATTATTCTTAATATTTCGAGCTGGAATGAAGATAGAGGAAAATAAAAAATACCACCGTGTAGGGGAGGTATTTTTCAAAAAAAAAGGTCATACGTATTCATTTCGTCCGAGCAATTGTTTGTCTGGAAAAAACTCGATAATGCAGGTATGTATTTTGCAGCAGGGGAAATCACTAAAAGGGGACTTCTTATTCATATATGAAGCGTTGGCTCATTCTAAATTGGCCGAATTTTAATATATCGAATTGAAACTTGACATAGCGGTTAAAATATATATTTTAAACATTTATGCTGAGTCTCAGCTTGTTATCTTGAAAATGACCCGATCTAGAGCCACTTGAGTTATTAATGGGTTTCTCGATTTTAGGAGTACCCTACCCACCAATTCATTTTAAACAGCTCCAGTTTAGAAAATTTTCAAAATTTCAACCTGAAAGTTTTTTTTACAAGTTAAATATATAGATTCAAACAAGATCAAGGAGTATAAACCATTTTTATTATTTACTTTTCAAAGCAGAAGTAACTTAAAAAAGTATAATTTTAGACCTTTTTAGATTTTTCATCAAAACGCTTGAGTTAATCGGCTGCAGATTAGTCATTTTTCAAATATAGTTTTTTTAAATAAGTATAGCAAAAAACAATTGTATTTTTAACTTCTGTACCAATTTTTAAATCGATATGTTCAAAAATGTCGAAAATGGAGTCCAAAGGTGTTATAGTTAAAACGAGATAGGTAAAACAGAAGACCATTTTCAAGCGCCTCGTTTTTAAAAATAACATGAAAACAATCGTTCATACTTACTAAGAATATATACTGGTGTACTCAACTTGTAAAACAAGTTTGATGTTGATATTCCAAAAATTGACGAAACTGGAATAGATTGAAATTAGTTCGTGAGTCCGGTACTAGTAAAATCGATAATCGAAATCGACTCCTAGATCGGGTCATTTTCAAGATAACAAGCTGAGACTCAGCATGAATGTTTAAAATATATATTTCAACTCCTATGTCAAGTTTCAATTCGATATATATTAAAATTCGGCCAATTTAGAATGAGCCAACGCTTCATGTATGAATAAGATGTCCCATTTTAGTGATTTCCCCTGCTGCAAAATACATACCTGCATTATCGAATTTTTTCCCGACAAACAATTGCTCGGACGAAATAAATACACATGACCTTTTTTGTTGAAAAATACCTCCCCTACACGGTGGTGTTTTTTATTTTCCTCTATCTTTATCCCAGCTCGAAATATTAAGGATAATCGAAAAAAAAAAATGATAATCGATTTTTTTTTCGACTTTGGGAAATCGATAGACTGGTAAACTTTTTTATGTTAATCTAGATACTTTAATGTATTTATAAAAAAAAAAAAATCAGCCGTATTGCAAATTACTGGTAGTTGTAACCTATACCGACTGGGCTATAAACTATATAGTGATGATATTTAGTTTTTTCTTTCATAATTTAATCTTTTTATAATTCTCGATATTGTTCTTATTACGCAGTTTATGAATTTATGAAGTAGCTACACATCAAATAGCAGCTCAGACAGAAAACATGCAGAATGTATCTGATTGAGCAGAAACCTTTAACATTTTTTAAATAAATAATTTATCAAGTACATATTGACAAAAATTTAAATTCGACTAAATTATATATTTTTTAAAATAATAAAATACATTGTCACAATAATTCGGATACTTTTCAAACGCGTTTTAACGAAAAAGTCATTATCTTCAGTAACCCTGGAGCTACAAGTTATAATTTGCTAGTTCTACTTCTGACTCCGAAGATGACATCTTTTTCGTTGAAACGCATTTGCATTTTTTTGTCTGTTGGGAATTATTGTGTTATTTTATTAATTTTTTTAAAACTATTTTTCTCACTAGTTTACTATACAGAAAATATATTTGTATCGGGAAGTTTGGACATGTAATCAGTTAAAACATGTTTACTTCTTCCTCGAGCACGATTTAATAAAACATTCAACCACAGAATAGCACAAATATAACACCCTCGTACTGTCCTGTAAATAGTAGCCTACTTTTCTTTTTTGTCAGGAAACATGCATTCTGGTGACGTTTTAGTGAACTAAAACTACTAACCACTACAAGTACAAAGTGGAATCCCAACTCATTTTTTAATTTCTATTTATTTATATACTTAAGTTTAATACAAGTTATTTAAATATACATTTAACTCAGTATCGTCTAAGTTAAATGGTTATAGTGTTGAAATTTATGAAAACGCTTTTACCAGTTTGAAGTTTAAACTTAAATAGTTTGTGTATGAAACACGTTTTTCTTGATATTTAATTTTGTTGATTTATAGTTAAAAGAACTAAATGTTTAACATTGGTAGGTTATCATAGGTTGGGTTTTATATTATTTTTGTAGTAGAGATACATTTTAAAATAATCGTATAAACATTTACTTGTAAAATACGAATAATGCAATAACTAGACATTTTATAATCAATTTGAAGTTTTAAAAAGTCTCTAGTGTGTGACCATGCAATTTTATCTACAATCAGAAATATTTTATAAATAATTAAATATAAGTATTTTTAATTTGCGTAGTGGTATACTCGTAACGTCAGCCATCTCGAAAGATGTCGGTCTAAAACAATGCGCTAAACATTTTAGAGGTTAAGATTGGTACGTGCAGGAAAGTTCCACAGTACTTATTGAGTCACAAACTGGATATAACAGAAAACACATCGTAAGCTATGTTTAATGAATCATTTATAACCATTTCGTTTAACTGTTTCCACAAAAACTTGGTTAACTTTTCCAAAGATTGAAATATTGCCATTGAATAGATAGCTTTACTCGAAAAACCTTTCAAATAAATAATTGTCAAGAGAATTTTTGAACAATCATAGCAAGCCTGAAGGTTTCGCCTGTAGAATTTGCATTATCTCGTACAAAATTTGACAGTTAGATTAAATTAACAAACACAATTTTGTAAGTGTATTGACAAATTAATTTTGAATTGACATGAGGTTAAAATAAAATACTTATGATTAGTCTTTTTGTATTGGGGTGGCTACCCCCATTTTAATTTAATTGATTATAGTGACCATATTCTCTAAACAATCTTGGTACTAATACGTGTAAATTGTGAAATTCTAGTGAAATTAGTTGTGCAGTTCTTAAGCCTGTAGAAAAAAATAATTGTATAAATGAGTATTGAATTTTAAGGGTCGTTATTCCATTTCATCCCTTTGACTTAAGTAATCAAATTACAAGGATTTTATATCACTTAAGAATAATATTACACAACTATAGCTTTATAGCTTGTAGGAAGTTAGTTCAATATACAGGGTGATTTTTTTAAATGGGCCACCATTGGCATCTCAGAAACTATAAAAGTTACAACAATCTTTAAATGGGGGACCTTCCCTACTTTTCCCCTTACATTAAAAATACAATATTAACATTTCCAAAAACACCGCCATTTTTCCAAGATGGCGGCCAACTTCATTTTTTCAAATGGAAACCCCCGTTTTTTATGTTGAATTTTGATTAAGGATACGAATTTAAGACATTTTTATTCTTTTGTATTTTTTCCTAAACCCAACCGTTTATGAGCTACAGCCTCTCAAAAATTTTCTATTTTATGTGATTTTTTTAATTGGGCCACCATTGGGATCTCAGAAAGTATTAATTTTACAGCAAACTTTAAATGGGGAACCTTTCCTTGTTTTATGAGAAATTAAAAAATATGTAGTTAAAATATTTCTAAATGGCCGCCATTTTCCAACATGGCGTTCAACTTTGAAATTTCTAATGACAACCGATATTTTTTATAACGGATGTGGATTTTAAATGCAATTTTAAGACATTTTTATTCATGGTGTTTTTTTTATAAACTTGACCGTTTAACCGCTAGGAGCGCTGAAAGTTTCAGAAACTCTTATTTCAACAATTATTAAAGAGGCATGTTTTACCATTTGCAAACAATAAAATTTAACTCAAAGTGCAATATTTTGTACAGTGGAATGTTAAAAAGCTGTGTCAATTTCACAAATACTTTATTTTATACAAAAAACCTACTTAAATTACTGTTAAATAAACGGTACCAGGAACTGGCACATACTTTCTCACAAACATATTTAAATTATTAAACAGATTCACTGTGACTTGTAGGGTGGGGTAGGAGAGGTGATTTTTTTAAACAGTAATTTAAGTAAATTTTTTGTATAAAATTAAGTATTTGTGAAATTACATCAGCTTTTTAACTTTCCATTGTACAAAATATTACCATTTGAGTTAATTTTTTTTGTTTGCAAATGGTAAAACATGCCTCTTTAATAATTGTTGAAATAAGAGTTTCTGTAAGTTTCTGAAACTTTCAGCGCTCCTAGCGGCTAAACGGTTAAGTTTATAAAAAAAACACCAAGAATAAAAAAGTCTTACAATTGCATGTAAAATCTAAATCCGTCATAAAAAGTAGGGGTTTCCATAAGAAATTTCAAAGTTGACCGCCATATTGGGAAATGGCGGCCATTTAGAAATATTTTAACTACATATTTTTTAATATCTCATAAAACAAGGAAAGGTTCCCCATTTAAAGTTTGCTGTAAAATTAATACTTTCTGAGATCCCAATGGTGGCCCAATTAAAAAAATCACAAAATAGAAAATTTTTGAGAAGGCTGTAGCTCATAAACGGTTGTGTTTAGGAAAATATACAAAAGAATAAAAATGTCTTAAATTTGTATCCTTAATCAAAATTCAACATAAAAAACGGGGGTTTCCATTCGAAAAAATGAAGTTGGCCGCCATATTGGAAAAAAGGCGGAGTTTTTGAAAATGTCAATATTGTAGTTTTAATGTAAGGGAAAAAGTAGGGAAGGTCCCCCATTTAAAGATTGTTGTAACTTTTATAGTTTCTGAGATGCCAATGGTGGCCCATTTAAAAAAAATCACCCTGTATATTTATTTTATTGGTTTATCAAAACATGTTTTAGTTATTTTTTCAAACTAGGTCTTTACATAGATGAGTAAGGTAACTTTCAATTCAATCGATTAAGTTGAAAACAAAAAACAAAATGGCCTATATGTGCGTAAACAAGTATTTTATTTATTGGCCCATATGACCCTTGGTTCTTGTGAAGGAACTTATCCCTCATTCATTGCTTCGCACACGCAAAAGCTCTCTCCCAAATAAGAGAACTGCAGAACGCTGGGGGCTCTTTGCCGAGTTAACGTTATAATAAGACTAAACTCTCTTTACTCTGACTTATTCAATTATTTAGAGTGAACATAAAACAATACCCACGGGAGAAAACCGAAGAAACCCTATTCTCTTCTTGTTGACTTTAAAGGATTTTGGACTATTTATACGAATAAACTAATGAGCTTAAGGAGTATTAAAATGGAAAATGTCATTGTATATTAGGAGTGCTTAATATGTAGGAAATTGTATTTAATTTGTTACTGTACCAATGTTAGGCATAGTATTGTTTGTGTTACTTCTGATTTAAATAATTGAGTTATAAGTACGAAACAGTTTTTTGTTTTACAGATTTGAATTTCGAAAAACCAACTAAAACCATTAAAGTTCTACATTAGGGATTTCTTTTTAATTGCCCCATCTGGTGCACAACTTTGGAACTTCTTCTTATGCCACACTTGTGTTTAGATTTTAGGTTTGGATAGTTGTGCCAAAAACATTATTTCTTTTAGCACTTTGTATAATACAGCCCACACCTACTTGGAAAGTGAATACAAAAATAATACCTCATCCTCCCACAACGAATTTGGTATGTTTTTTTAAGTAGTTTAGAGACAGATATTCTAGGGAGCAGCGATTCAACAGCAATCCAGACAATGTTATTTTCATGTGTTATTAAACTCTCCCTCTTCATTAGTCTAACTGGTGTAACATAAAGACGCGAATAAGAAGAAAATATCGGGATGTTGGGCCAAACTGGTCAGTTAATTGACATTATATCGACTCTTTATCACAATGTATCCAGTTTTTTTTATATATGTATTATTATGTTTGTGTTTAATGTACAGCGTTCGTGTGTTGAATAATCCACTAGTTATACTGATGAAAAACCCTAAAAATTATTGAACAGCCAAAACTCCCGTCGTAATAGTAAAATTAGAATATTGGAGATGCTAAGTCATAACAACTAATTATGTAGAAAATAATAGATCATAGTTGTTTCAGATTTTAATAATCAAGTGATTTAATAATTTTCTATGCTTCTGAAGCAAGAAATGATCCCCCAAAGGATTTATAAACAATATGCTTTAATCCAAACGTTTACATAATTCTAAACTGTCACCAGTTGGAAAATAAAATTGAATTCGTTCTTTAATTGAAATAATATATAACGACAGAATAATTCCATCTTCTGCTTGTTGGCAGTTTGTCAAAAAGTAATCGTTTTCTAAATAATTTAGTATTACACAATACTCAACTTGCATAATATCACTTTTTAAGAGTATGATGCGCAATATGGCTTCTAAATCTCCATAGTTTTTTTTATATAATAATTATTGAAATTTTGAGGAATATATTTTTTGGTTTTATTTTTTGTTTTTGTTTGCAGATTAAATAAAGCACAATACAATTTGAAGCAAACCCACATTTATTCTAATAATCAGAACTCAGGAAAATAATAATAATAATCATAAAAAAATGGTTGCTATGAGTTTTTGTTTGAGGAGGGACGAAGAGAAGGGGCCAAAAAGTAAATAAAGGGTCGAAACTATTTTTTATAACTTTGTGATATATAGTTTTCAAGATATCCTTGAGACGTGCTCAAATTAAAATAGGAAATCCGCTCTAATGTCTTAATTTTTTGTTAGATCTACTAACATACTTCACTACTTTTATGTATTATATAAAAAACTGATTAATATATTTACTTTTTTGGGGGAGAAATATGTTTGTGTTTATGTAATGTAGTATTAATCTCAATTCATTGGTCAACAAAATGTACATTCTATTCCCGATATGACCTCTGTCATAGGTTAGTTCTTATCTTTTTGCTATATTGAGAAGCTATATTTTTTAAGCATATGTAGTTAGCAATCATTAGTTAAACTTTACTGGCGGCTGAAAGTAGGCTACAGACCTCTTGCTGTACAACTCAGTTTTATTTTTAAATTAATAACGAAATAATTAGTACCATTTTTGTATTAGTTCAATTTCCTACTTAAACTTTAATATTATACAAACAAAAATGCTGAAACGCTTATTTTTTGAATAGTGATAATTGTTTTAGTAAATTGTCTTTCCGTTTTATTAATTTTAATAATTACAAATTATTTAATAATAATGGGGTTTTGTACAACCCGTATACATTTATTTCAATAACATTTAACAAAACAAAATTAAAATTAAAATATTGTTTAGACAACAAGTGAAAATAAGGGAAAGTTCAGTTGTAGGTTTATATTTTCGGTACTTTTATGTTTTTTGGGTCACACAACACGAACTCGAGGTTTGATAATTCTATTTTCCCCTGAAACATGTTTTTTTCTGTTAAAACCTGGTGTACATATGTCATTTTGGCACTGTTTTTGTTTTTTGCCTATATCCCTGACATTCTTTTTCATGATCAACAGTATCAAAATAAAAGGCAAAACAACCAAAACGTTTGAAAAAGTTGGAAGTTATTTTCTGGGAAAGTGAAAGATGATACAAGCTTTGCCTTTCTAACAGTCACATACATATATTTTTTCGTTTGTTCGAATAGGTACCTCAAATACAAAAATGAACTTTTCATGTTTTAATGTATTTTGATGTGCATTTAATTTCATACATGCTCAACATTTGCGCAAAATTAATATTATTGGTTAAAGTGCCGTAAATAGTATTTTTAAATTTGATTTGCTCCTTATACAAGCTCTAGTGGCTAAACGATTGATTATAGAAAGCAATAAGACATAGTTTGGAGTATTTTTCTTTAATAAACAAATAGTTTTTTAGAGATAAAAGAAGTGAAAAGTGTTACACTGTTTTTGTAAAAAAAGTTTTGCAAAATATGATTTGTGTTCAACTACTGAAAATTTAAACGGCAATGAAACTTTCCCCAATTTGCCCTTTTTGAAATTTTCTTGCCTTCACTCAATTCAAATAACAGGGCAGGATTAAATTTGATTTTGTTAATAATTTTTCTTTATATTTTATTGGTTATCAGTAACACTAATTACATGGTCAACACTAGGACTAATGAAATTCAATGTGTTTATTTAAAATAGTAGTTATTATATAACGTTATAAATATAATATTAATAAATATACCACTTTATTATAGATCAAACATCGGAGCTAAAACGATTATCGTCTAGTCTAAAATATACACACAAACAGCAAGACAAAAGTACCACAGTATGTGCCGTGTGCAAAGGTGAATTAAAA
Organism: Philaenus spumarius; assembly: GCA_018207615.1. NCBI lineage: Eukaryota > Metazoa > Arthropoda > Insecta > Hemiptera > Aphrophoridae > Philaenus > Philaenus spumarius. The sequence goes on along the minus strand of JAGFPH010002097.1, from coordinate 112,148 downwards.
GACAGTTAAAAGTGAATAAGATGATCACAGTAACAATGACTTACCGGACCTCCTGATAAATCGTGCAGGTTGGACATGAGGATAGAGTGGTTGTTATCACAGCAGGTAGATGGTGCTGGTTTCCGCTACAACAAAAACATCATCAGACAATATAAAATAAAGTTAAGTATGTTCTATTTATATTAGAAATTTATATTTTGGAGTGTCTTGCATTAGCAATGCTATAGTTTTGATAGCTGAACTAAAACTGGTTTTAAGTTATTAAATGAAATAAAATATAAAGAACGGTGCTAGAACAAAACTTGTAGACATATTAAGTTTATTTACTTAAAACAAGTTTCAACAATAATTAATTTAGCCATTTCCTGGGTTATAGAAGCTGCAATGATCAAATTATAACTAATCTGGTTTTTGGTTTGGCCTGTATATTTCTTCAGACAAATTTCACACGTGCTTAGAGACGAGGTTCAGCAACTCGAGGTTTAGTACACTTTCCAATTAAAATATAGTAGTCTGATAAATCTACTATGGCTGTACATTGTTTAGACTATAATCATATATTTTACTTTCTCACTACACTATAGTATAGAGCAAGTATAGTGATCGCAAAAAAATCGATGTTGAGATTTTTGTGGAAATATCCGTTTTGGGACCCTCTGAGCACAAAAAAGTGGTTTTTACAAAATGTCTGTCTGTATGTCTGTCTGTATGTCTGTATGTATGTCTGTATGTATTTATTTCTGTATGTATACAAAGCTAGAGCGAAAACTATTCGATCGATTTCAACCAAATTTGCACCAGACATGTCAAATAGGCCTGTATAGATGCACGAAGAACGTTTTTGTACATTTTTGAAAAACAACCCCCTTTTTGGCAAAAAAAACCCCAAAAAATCTGTTATTATTTTTTATAAAAAAAAACGGCTCTAACGATTTTCATAAAATTTGGCTTATTTTTAGCCCTTAATGTAACCTGCCATATGCAAAAACAGCATCTTTCTAAAAATTCTCGTTTAGCTAGTAATAATAACTGATTTTTGGGGGTTTTTTTGCCATAAAGGGGTTGTTTTTCAAAAATTTTCAAAACACTTTTTCGTGCATCTATACAGACCTAATTGACGTATTTGGTGCAAATTTGTTCGAAATCGATCGAATAGTTTTCTCTCTGGATAGTAATAATACTATTTATTAGTTAATCTCCTACTTTAATAAATCACCTCTCCTACCTCACCTACAATTATGAAGTCACAGTGAATCTGTTTAATACTTTAAATATGTTTGTGAGAAAGTATGTGCCAGTCCCTGGTACCGTTTATTTAATAAAAAACTTTATATTGTTGCAAAATGTAACAAAAAATCTTGGGAGACTTTTTATATTAACAAATACCGGAACATAATTGTAAATCATAACACAAGTTTAAATTAATGTCATAATAAATGCATTGTATTAATATTAGCTTAGTAGTTTTGTTTATGTAATAGAAACAATTTTAGCTATGCAGTTTTGTATAAATATGGTGGGAGAAACTCTGTTTGCAGGTTTTTAATTTTATTTATTTATAAGTTGTTTAGTTAATTGCTAGTTAGAACAACACTAGGCAGTTGTTAACGTTCTTACTAATGCAAATGCAGGATTAAGAAACGGCTAATTTTAGTGTTGCATTAATACGGTAACACTGTTGTGATACAAGTTGGCTACAGTTTGATTATAGTAGCTAATGCATAATTATTGTCGTTGAAACTCAAAAAAACTCAAATGATCTAGATATTTTAAAATATTATTGAATAAATTAATACATTTTAATAAATTGTATAGTGAAAGTAAATGTATAACGGTTTAAGTTTTGACGTTTAAAAATATAATTAAGTACACACCAACGATACATAACCTCAAATAATTGAGGAACTATAATCATTACAAATTTAAATCCCTTATATGATTATTACAGAACGTAGAGCATAGAATGTAAATTAAATATGAAATTTAATGAATTCGTTATGTATATAATATATAAATGAGAATTCATTATTTTTATATTTAAAATACCAGTCGCCTTTTACAGTTTCAGTAAGGATTTTACTGTTTAAAACAAATAACTTTACAAATGACTAATAATTCATTAATGTATTAATGACAATTCAAAATGTAAATATTAATTCCTCAAATATTGTGTAACGTTTAAGCAATATTATAAACAATTTAAAAATACGAAATTTCTTTAATATTAATATATTAATTATTCGTAAAACTTTTTTCTTTGAAATCAGAACTTCAATCGATCTTAAATACATTTTCATCGACGAATGTCTCCAGAACATTTTAGTTCAGAATGTATTTACAAGCATAGTAGAATAGCATTTAGCTCATATTTGTTCCAAGTTTTGTACGATGGACATTGGTAAGGGTTTTAAAACATATTTTTCAAAACTCTATTAAAATAATAATTTAAATGTTATATTTTATTTTTTTGAATGAAGAAATTAAGTATTGATATATCTAATATCTTAAACGTTCTAAGAAATTAAATACGTACAAAATGTTCTCTAATATATTTATTTTTAACGTTTTTTCCAGGCTTTAATACACTGTAAACCCATTCGTTTATTGACATATATTTCATTTAAATTCCTCTTATGCCAGCTCGTAGATCGTGTGATATAGTCTTTTCTCCAATGGGCAATATACAGGCTGTACAAAAAGTCCCGCACTGGTTTAATATTTCGTATATAAAGAAAATTTGAAGGTAGATGTGATTGAGGAACCTACTCTGTGTAAAAATACTATTTTATTAAGATTTCAAAAAATTTATCCGCAATTTTATTTTGAATGTAACTTTGTTTTTTTTTTTTTAAAGGGGAAGGTGGTCATGTGATACATCATTTCGATGTAGAATTTCAAGAGAAAACCAACGGTGAAATTTGTACATCCATATCTTTAACCAATTAAAAATGGCGGCCAAAAAAAAAAACGAAATCGTGATTTCCGATTTTACCCCATTTTGCTGTACTATTTTTGTTTAAAATACTAATTATTATTATTTTTGGATTTAGAATTAAATAAGCTTTCAAACGATATGTCACACAACTATATTTGGTTGAACCACTCGAAATTAATTTTGAAAAATCAAAATGGTTGTAACTCAAAAATTTTAAATACTCATAAATATCATTGTGTGGCATATCGTTTGAAAGCTTACTTGATTCTAAATCAAAAAAGAAAAATAATTAGTATTTTAAAAATAGTACAGCAAAATGGGGCCAAAACGGAAAACAAGATTTCGTTGTTTTTTGGCCGCCATTTTTAATCGATTAAAGATATGGCTGTGCAAATTTCACCGTTGGGTTTCTCTTGAAATTCTACATCGAAATGATGCAGCACATGTCCACCTTCCCATAAAAAAAAGAACTAAGTTACATTCAAAATGGCGGATCCAAGATGGCGGATACATTTTTTTGAAATTTTAATAAAATAGTATTTTTACATAGAGTAGGTTCCTCAATCACATCTACCTTCAAATGTTCTTTATATACGAAATATTAAACCAGTGCGGGACTTAAAAGTATAAAGTATAAAGTCAATTCTAAATAATTGAATAAGTTTAAGCAAAGCAAGTTTGGTCTATAACTGTCACTAGTTAAAGAGCCACCGTCGTACTGGTGTAATATGATATTTTGAGAGAGCTTGTGCTTTGGTGAAGCAATGAGTGAATGCTAAGTGCTTGAATAAAGCTGTTTGTCTCAAACTGCAATTTTCACGATTTTCAGATCACGTGATAATTTGTTAATACGTTTTTTTGTAAATTCAACGGAATCTTTGAATGTAAATTGAAAACATAAGTAACTTTCTCTTGTAGGTAAACATTAAATTGTCCCCTATATACGAGTCTCGAGTTTTGCTATGCTGCTCGCATTGTGCCACCTCTAATACTTTCCTATTAGACTATAAGTTAAACGCCTTTTTTTAATTCTTCTGGAATACAAAATTATTAATTATTTAAAGTTTCACAGATGTACTAAAAGAAGGAAACATTCAGTGGGGTAATACTTAAAAAGACCAAATCAGTTGGTAAAACATCTATATCAAGTTCATATTAATAGAATCTAAAGAATTTATATTTTACTTTCTTGACTTCAACGTTTCGGACTGCAGTTGAAGATTACATTGCCTTACATAAACTAACCAACTGTACATAGTTTAAATACCTACATTTCCTAGTTGTTATTACTTACTACATTTCTCGTATGTTGGGTCGAGTGTCTTGAGTTCATCATGTGTTGAAGTCTTTGTCCTTCGTTTTCTCGTCTGTAGACCAATTCGTCGAACTTGGACCTATCTTCAGGCATGACTACTTCTCGAAGTTCGGTTAGAAGTGTGTACTGTAAAATAAACGTTCTACATTTGCCACAAAGATGTGTTTGTGTTTAGAAATTATTTGTATTGCTTTACGTATAATAGATATCTATATATAAAAGCCACAACCCACTGAGTCACTCATCACGATTTCTCAAAAACTAGCGAACGGATTATAATGAAATTTGGTATGTAGCTTCCTCTAGGGCCATAGGTGCTCACTAAGAAAGGGTTTGAAAAAATTCGAAA
>JAGFPH010002097.1:53901-81900 GCA_018207615.1 Philaenus spumarius | reverse complement strand
CTTCGATGCTGTGTCTGAATTGAAGCCTTATGGAAAAGTTACCGTAGATAAATTGGAATGTATCAACCATGTTGAGAAGCGAAAGGGAACTCGACTTAGAGAACTGCGTAAAGTGTATAAAAAAAACTTCTTCCCGATGGGAAAAAATTATCCGGAAAAGGTAGGTTGACAGACTGTGTAATTAATAACCTGCAAAAATACTATGGCAAAGCAATTAGGTCAAATAAAACTTTGGAAGAAATGAAGCACGCATGTTGGGCAACATACTATCATAAAGCTTCGACAGACGCTGACCCACAACACGGTTTGTGTCCCATTGGCGGTGACTCGTGGTGTAGATACAATCGGGCTGCAGCTCATGGCCTACCTTGCCCAGAACACACTAACTCCATTCCCCCTGAAGTAAAAGTTGTAGTAAACCCAGTGTATCAAGATTTATGCAGTCCTAACCTACTAAAAAGATGTTTACATGGAAACACCCAAAACTGCAATGAAGCGTTCAATAACATAATCTGGTCCAGGATTTCTAAAAACAATTTTGTAAATGCCACTACATTGAAAATAGGTGTTTTAGACAGTGTTATAACATATAATGAAGGTGCTTTGGCAAAAGTAAAAGTTTTACAAGAACTTTGTAACAGAGCTGGAGGAAGTAGTGTTATAGGCCTAATAAAGTGTGATGCCAAGCGTGTGCGTGAAGCGGAGAGAGCGTTCTTAGAAATTCAAAAAAGGGCTAGGAAGGCAAAGAAAACTACCAAGAGAAGGCTTGAAGATCAAGAAGATGAAGATGGACCTAGTTATGGTGCTGGACTGTTTTAATGGTGATAAATTTCAAGTTTTCCATATCATGTTACTGTAGGCTGACATTTTTTGCAATTTACCGAAAACTCGTATTTTTTCAATTCCGGAACATATTGTAACCACATTTATGAACCGATTTGAATGAAACTTTTTCCAGTTCATCTGTGTATATTAAAAAAATAGAACTATGAAGTAAAAATACTAAATAAACAAAAATTAATTAGTTATGATTTTTTAAATAAAAACATTTTTAAATTTTTTTTAGTAATTTTAAATTTATTATAAAATTGCTATTTTTATTCATATAAAAAAATTGGTTCATAATATTACAGAAAAAGGTGTATAGTGCAAGGGATTAAAATTTCAGATTGGTAGGATCATTTTTTTAGAAGCTATGTGTACCTAAATATAGTCAATTTAACATGAGCGAGATAGACGGTACTGTGTCACCTTAAGCAACTTAAGTTACAATTTTCTTAAGCACAATGTATACAGGATTCACACACATGTTTTTCTTGTACTGCAGCCGAGTAATAATGAAATAAATTAATGAATTTTGATTTCCCAGTAACTGAACAAGAATTTCTTTTCACGAAAATAAATTTCGTTTTTACCCTCTGACAGCACAAAGTGGGGCACATGATCAGTAAATAAGAAATTCAGATCTGCGAAGGTCGGAAGATAGAGCCTAAACGTGGCAAGCATGTTTTTTAAATTATATAGATTAAGTTTTTGCTCAGCCTGTACTGAAAATATTGTCATATTATGTCAACAGAAACCAATGGAAAAGTTCTGATGGCTGTGGTGTATTTGAAATAAATGTTTGCGGTCGTGGGAACCGCGTCATGAACGAAGTTCATCAAGCCTTTTCTTTAACTCTTTTACCAGCCTTGATGGCAACATGCACACATAATTTTAATCTTTCAATTACCGTTTATTATAAGATTGTTTTTTATACAAATATTTACTGTTTCCATACGTTTAATATTATAATAAAGGTGTATAATTAATTATAATATCAAAGCTAAGATGATAAACATAGTTAAAATGTTCATTCATCAGTCTAGGCCTAACCTAAAATTATTGTTTGTGTGTTTAATTTATTTTACCTGTCTTAACATACATACAATAATTTTAGGTTAGGCCTAGACTTAATATTACTTTCAAGGACTAACCTAAAATTATTGTATGTATGTTGCCGTTAAGACAGGTAAAATAAATTAAATATATACACAATAAGTTTAGGTTAGGCCTAGACTGATGCACGAATATTTTATGTTTATTGAATGCATTTCAGCGCTTGACGATAATATCGGAACTACGCCGGACGGAACCGATCGTCTCTTAATTCAAATTGATGAACCAAAACACATGTTTCGTGAATGTATTCATTCAATGAAATTGTACATTCATTGCTAAATCAACCGATTTTATCTACTTTCAAAGTAATTTTATTTTAAAAATCTAAATGGTGGATTACAAAGAAACTATCCGTTTCCATCTTGCTTTTATAATATTCTTTTATTTTTTCCACCCAAAGTGACAACAAGCCTGCAGAAATAGTTTAAAGTAATTTTTGCAAACTGGTAAGAGTTTTAATATGAATCAACTTTATAATTTCAGAAGTGTTACCTTGTCTGGTGTGTTTAGAAGTTCTAGCAGAACAGCAACGAAGGCTTCTATCGTCATTTGTCGGGCCGAGTATTCATCCAGGTAATATGTTAGTGTGGAGAACTCACTCTTTTTAAGAACTACTCTAGCTTTCTCGTCTACCATTTGTAAGGCTGCTGATCTCGAGGCGTGGATTCTTCTAGTAAAGATAAAATACAATAAGCGTGATAGGAAAAGTAAAGAAGAGTTTGTTTCGTGAAAGTAACAAGAGAAAATCAGGAACAAGAGTGAAAGTAAGAAGTTATAATTATTTTAAGATACATAGAAACATCGGCTATCCAGAATAAAAGAGGAAGCCGTTCTCAAAATCCGTTTCTTGGCAATCATTTTTAAATTTAAAATACAAAAGTTTAGGTACAGAAAAAGTTCAACTTTAAAAACAAGTTAATTTGATTTGAACTGCAATATATTATGTTTAGTCAAATGTTGGTTTTTAAGAATAACATTCTTCAGTGGTAATAAAACAAATACAAAGTCAAACGGCTTTAATTGCCTCCGTCTTGCAACAGGATAGAAAATTTAAAACTAAGCTTATTAAAATGTTGCTTTCATAATAAATTTAAAGTTATTTTATTATAATAGTCATTATACTAGTAATCTCTATAAAAAGGCAAAGCCCTCACTCACTCATCATCACTAATTCTCCCACTTCCCATGAAACTAGAGAGATGAAATTTGGCATGTGTATACTTTGTGATGTAAATAGGAAAACTAAAGAAATTTCATTTTGATATTCAAATTTTTAGGGTTAGTTTTGGGGATTTAGGTGTAGTTTTGGGATGTCATTCCCAAAAACAGACCCTACCTGCTAAGAACGTGAAATTTGGTACACGTATTTTCCATAGGAGTTAGAGGCCCAATAATAAGAAAGGATTTTAAAATATTTGGCCTGTAAGGGTTGAAACAACCCCTTAAACCATAAATATTGTTTGTTATATATCTAAAAAACCCTACCTCCTAGGAACGGGAAATTTTGGTACACGTATTTGTCATAGGGGCTAGAGACCCACCAAAACAATATTTAAAAATATTTGGCCTGTAAGGGTTGAAACAACCCCTAAAACCATAAATATTGTGTGTTATATATCTCAAAAACCCTACCGCCAATGAATGTGAAATTTGGTATACATATTGCTCATACGGGCTAGAGGCCCACTAAGACGATATATTAAAATATTTGGCCTATAAGGGTTGAAACAACCCCTAAAACCATAAATATTGTTTATTATATATCCCCAAAACAATACCGCCAAGTAATGTGAAATTTGGTAAACATATAGCTCATAGCATCTAGAGGGGCACTAAGAAAGGATTTATAAATATTTGGCCTTTAAGGGTTGAAACAATCCCTAAAACTACAAATATTATTTGCTTACTTTCCTTAAAGCTGAAATGTTATAAATTTATTTCTTACCAAACGCATATGAAAAGTAAATGAGTTTTACATTTTGTTACTTGCTGCTAGGGGTGAAAATGGGAAAACAACCATTAAAAACAATAAACATTTATTGTTATACTTTCTTTAAAGCTAGAGAGCTGAGTTTTGTACATTAATTTCTTACAAGATACATATACAAAATAACCGTTTTACGTTTTGTTACGTGCTGCTAAGGGTTGAAAATGTAATAACAACCCCTAAAAACAATAAATATCAATTGGCATTCTTTCCTTAAAGCTAGAGAACTAAATTTTGGCACTTATTAATTTTAAGAAAATATTTTAGACGTAAGCTGATCAAAACTATCCCGATCTATTTATTTGCATATTAAAGACGTATCTGGGTGATCTGCAAACATCCCCACAAACTGTGATCATCTAAGTCTGTGATTTACCAGTCTGTAGATTTAGCGGTTGAAAAAAAGACGCTCTTCACTCTGAATTTATTATTATAGTCCACATAACGTGACGAAGACGATTGACGAGCAGCCATTGAACAATAAATGCCAAACTAATTGAAAATAATAAACGAAAGAAAATGACAGAAAAATATAACAATTTGTTATGAATAAATAGTGATGCAAAAAACTAATTCCCAGTAACGAAGCACGGGTATTCAGCTAGTAGTATTATAAAGTAATATTAAGTTTTTTTTAAAATTATGTAATAATTAATGTAAATTGATTTATCTTTTCCGTGTGCAAGTGTGCATCCATTTTTAGTAGGCCTACATAGAAATAAGCTATAGAAAATGTTAACATCAGTTTTGGGAGCGATTTTGAAATGCTTAGAGATTTGACCAAAGTCCAGATACAGAAAATGTCCAGCTTAAAGGGCTCTTTGATTTGGTATGCTAAATTAAATTGCCATGTCATATTCTCTAGATAAGAAGTATTTTATTTCCCCGAAAGTCTTTTTTTTTAAATAGTGAAATCATGTGGAAAAGTACCCAAATTGGTAATTGTTTGAAAGGGTATATCAATAGCAATGTTTGGTAAAATTTTGAGACCTGAGAATAAAAAAGTTCAGTAATTGTAAATTAAAATACAAAAACCAAAATATTTTTAAGTTTAGCACCGCCATCTTGAAACGCGGCAAGTAAATATAAATCTTTTTTGCTAAATATTTAATTTTAGAAGGCCTTAAATTCTTTGGGTTCGAAATAGTGAGGTTTCAGTTACAACAATGTGTTTAAACCGGTTCGTTTGTTTGTATACGAATTGAACAGGTGAGGTGTTATAATAACTGAAAAAAATGCGCTAGTGTAAAAGTTTCCATTTAAAGTAGGAAAAAAATATTTTAAGAGCGTTTAGAGACAGATTTTTTAGGACAAAAGTTAGTTTCCTCGTAATTATGAAATAAGTATTTATTGGTATAAACAATAATTTTAATAATTTGGTAGTTTGTTCTTTAAAATTAGGCACTTTTATATAAAAATTTACCTACATATAAGTAAAGAATGCTATACATACCCTTGAGGTGATTCCCATGGATCAGGATCGTAGGCTGTACACGAGTGAGGTACCTTCCCAACATCACGAACAGTCACCGTCATTCTTTTATGGAACTTTAACTGATTTACGGCTTCGTCATGGGTGACTTCGCAGAACGACTGACCGTTTACTTCCAGAATTTGATCTCCGATCTTAAACAAAATGGATGTGGGTTAATGGAGTGGTCTCTTAAAATATTAAAGTGTTAGGCAATTTTACATTGAAGCAATTTGAATTTAATTTGTATAACCAAACGAAAATAGTTGTATGTATTTGGTTCCATATTTATAATAGATCGAACAGCACGTCAACGACTTCTTCCGATGTGTTTTTGTTTTAACTTCATGTTCACATTTAAAAAAGGGAAAAATCGTTTATACGTGCACCCTTATTTTCTAATCCAATTTAAAGGAAGATTATTTTCTGACCAACAGAACTCAAAGTTCCTTGTAAATTTATAGAAAGAGTTTAATAAGTGTTCCTGTCTTGAGAAATTTGATACAACTTTGATGATTTGTAAATATATAAAATTGTATATTTTCTTCTCTTAAACTTATTTCAAACTAAATATATCTTCTTTACAACTCTTTATATTATGTTGGAACAAAATAAACTTAAGGGTCGGCTCTAGTAAAACAGAAAGCAACCTGCGACTCCAGCGTAGCGGCGGTAGGTTTCGCGGACATTGCTCATCCTAAATCAATCCATTTAAAACCCGAAATTGTTCAAATATTGTTTTTAAAAAATACCAAACTCTTGGGGCCAAAATTATTCATCCGAATGGCTTCGTAATTTTTCGCTATAATTAATATTTACAACGTAAAAAATATTTAAAATCACCCTATAGCGGCGGTAGGTTACACGGACATTGCTCAGCCTAAATCCATTTAAAACCCGCAATTGTTCAAATAGCGTTTTAAAAAAAAATACCAAACTCTTGGGGACGAAATTTTTTATGCGAATGGCTTGGTAGTTTTTCGCTATAATTAATAGTGACAACATAAAAATATATTAAAAATCTATGTTTTAAATTGTTAATAAATATTAAACAAAGTGTTTTTCTTAGTTTTGGAAAAGCCATTTGCATGCATATTGGCCATAGCTTTAAAATGACATATCGTTCACAATTAATTATCCGATCAAAATAAAGAAAAAATTTGGATTTTAATTTAACATTGGTCTTATGGATTGTCAGCCAACATGGCCGACAGCTAGAGTCGACCCTTAAGTGTTTGACCAGTTCAACTTAACCTTAAGTTAAACTAAGACATGACTACATACTACATACATAAGACTCACTGTGAAAGATGGTATTTAGAGAGATAAATATTTAGCATATTACCTTGTTTAGTTAGTTATAATTTATGAGAAGTTCAAATGTTACTGAAGATAACGACTTTATCGTTGAAACCGCGTTAGTCAATTAACCGCATTTTTGTGAGAATTATGTTCTGAGTTTTTATTTTTAGAAATTAAAATTACCTTAAATTTTTAATCAGTTTAACTTAACCCTAAGTTTACAACCTATTCAACTTAACAAAAAAAAAATTTCTGCTATAAATACAGGTGAATAACGACTTAAATTGTATTTTTCTTGGTTAAAAGTGGTTAACCAAATCAACATAACCTTAAGTGCTTATCAAATCCAAGATAAACTTAATTGGTCAAAAAATGCATCATGCCTTTAAGTGGTTAAACAATACAACTTCACCTTAAATGTTTAGCCAAGTTCAGTTTAACCTTTAGTGTTATTGAATTTAACTAACCTTAAATGTTTAACCAATTAAACTTAACCAAAAGTGTCTAACCAATTAAAATTTACCTGTTTTTATCCAATTTAATTTAACATTAAATGTTTATGAAATTGAACTAACAATAAGGGATTAACCAACTCAACTTAACCTTACGAGTTTCACTAGATATTTTCGCAAGTCAGCTTCATATATATATTTAAAACATTTACATAAACTTCACGCACATTTCCTACAATCTGACCTTTATTTAGGAGGAACAGAGCAAAGAAAATAATTAGTAACTAAATATTATAATCATGTTACTTTATATTGAGTTTTTGTTTTGTTGTTGTGTTTTACAGTTGGGGTTTTCTATATTGGTGTTTTATTTTGGACCAAAATTAATAGTTATTTATTAGTTGTAAGTTGGTTGAGCTTTCTGTTTGTATCTTAATAATATGAAGATTAGAACATATTTTAAGGGTTGAATTTTGTAACCCTATATACAATTATTCTAAATTTGATTATGCTTGTCTAATTATTAACTAACTTATATCGAGTTACTAGATAAATTCTTCTACAAACATAAAACAAAAACAAGAGTTTTATTTAAATGTTTAATACAAGTAAGTTAGTAAGTGACACTCCTGTTTATAAAAAACTAACACTTTCACTTCTGTAAACTGATTCTAATCACATCGATCAAGTCTGCCATTTCTTTGTCCGGAAACTCAATTCCACCCACACACCTCTCCAACAGCAAACAAAAGAGCAATCGATGCTATGAGATTCATACTTCAGAGAATAGAATTTCGCATTAAAATTGAATACATGTTCTAACCACGCACTCACAACAATATGCAATGTCGGCCAATTCAAGTTCTCTATTTCCAATCAGATAATTTATTGAAGCTTTTGTCTATATCTGTAGAATATAGCCTATTATAGCTAAACGCATGAGATCAGGACATTTGAAAACTTCTGATCTACACTGCCATTGAAGTCTTTATATGCACGTTGTTAAATTTTAACGGAACAAATACCTATATTGTGGTATTAGTTGCTTATTTTAAAAAACCGAATTTGCGTATCATTAAAAACAATAAAAAATAACTTAAGTAATCTTACAACGGTCAAAAAGAAACTACAGCTGTGCAAGTTTTATTTTAATTGGTAAAGTAGGTTAATAATTGACAAAAGGTATTAAGAAATAAAATGTGATGACAGCTTTTAATGCAAACAAAACTATAAACTGTTATATCTATACCACTTAACTAACAAGATTTAAATGATAAATTAAATACGATTAAACAAATAGCCAGAGCGAACAGATACAATAGTTCTATGATACATAAATCATTACATAAACACAGGAAAGTTCAAAATATGCCTAAATATAATCTCGACAAAAAAAGTGAACGAAAATAAGTTTCCATTAAATAATACCGAATACGGTGAAACACAATGTGCATGTAACGTACAGTACGAACAACATTATTCAAAGAATCTTGCGCACAAAACTGCCACTTCTACAAAAAAACAATCAGGCATATACAAGATAAGCTGTAATGAATGTGATAATTTTTACATCGGGCAAACAGGCCGATCGTTTGAAGAACGTTTCAAAGAACATCTGTCAGACAATAACATACGCGAAATAAGATCTAACTTCGCACAACATTTGTTAGATAGTAATCACAGTTACCCGGATACTGAGTCTAACATGAAACCATTACGTTTTCGTAACAAGGGCAGATTCATGAACGCTGCAGAAAAGTTCGAAGTATACAAGTCACACTTGAAAAACCTCCGAAAATGTACAGAACGATCAACTAACTGTCTTTCAAATCAAATTATCTGTACGATACGGCCATTGAATACGAACGGGATTCGAGGTCTGATAAGAATGGAAACGCCCCCTAGCCTTGATATAAAAGTTCTCGGTCATCCATCGTCCATCTCACGCGTGATAGGCGACTGTGCGCAATAAGATACCCTAACAAAGATGTTGATATTTAAGTGTATGTATGTGCGTGTTACATTCATGTGTTTGTGTTTATAATATAAATATTTAACGACCCAGCGGCAACGGAGAAAATTAACAGAGGACGGAACCACGGACCCGAAACGCGTCTTAGAATAAGAAGCGAACGAAGTCACAAGACGGATATAGTAGGTAATTATATTAATTTATAATTACATATAATTTATTAAAGTGACTTGGATACCACATGATGGATTTTAAATACACTTGATGTTACACCGGTGAATGTCTCCTACGCAAATTAATTATATCTTGAAACTATGCAAAACAAACATACAAAGCGTGTAGAGTGATTTTAATACAGATACCACGCTTAAAGGGCCAATAACTGTATCTTACTCTTTATTACTTGCTAACTTTCTAAACAAATCAATTTGTTTGGCAACCAAAGAAAAATACCCCCTTTGATATACATTAGTGGAGCATAAAAGGTCGGTACAATTTGCTAATAATTATTTCACATCAAAAAGCATAAAAAGGGTAAATTCAAAAATAATTAAATTAACTGTACACTGAATACGCAAATTAATATTGTTACATTTATATTAATAATTAAATAGTCAATTTGGAATATTGCATTTCAAGTAGCCAAACGTCAATAGCTCAAGAAACAAAGGCCACCTTACACGATGAATATAATTTGAAACTGTTTTTCATCGTAAGGTTATATATTATATAAGATAAAAAGGAGTATGTTTTATTATTTATTTCAGTTTAATACAAATATCTTTGATACACACTATTTAAAGGCTTTCGTAGTAAGTGCCCGCGTATTTCAGCGTGCTCACTAAGAGCCCTTTTTCAAACAAAATGTTAAGCGTTAAAAAAATAACATGAATTGAGAGGAAAAGTGAAAAACAGACGTACCATACATTGTAACATGGTTTTTAGCACATTAGTCGCTTCTAGCTTTCGCCTGTTTGCTTACAGAATTGCTGTTCCATAACACCTGTTTTAAAATTTTTCTTAATATATAGAAATATATTTATTTCTAGTTTAACACTAGTTTCTAATAATGGATTGATATATTTTTAAATAATGCATGACGATTCGCGATTATAAATCGACTTTCGTTATCAAGTGACAAACTAAATCCATCATAATATATATATATATTTACTAAAAAAAAAAAATTAAATAGTGTGCTTAAGACCACACGTTGGAAGTGATAACTTCTATGACCAATTTATATTTTTTTGTCCGTACTAATATTAGAGGAGGAGGAATAAGGATAAAATAATTTAAAACATTAATGACTTTGCTGACTTTGGTATTTAATATACATATAACACAAATATCATATATATATATATACATACATACTATATCTCGAGCGGTGACGGTCGCGAGTTTGATGCTTTTTCCTCTCCCAATAAGAAGTGCTATGTAGTATATTCGCGTTGCGTACATACATATATATATATATATATATATAATACATACTATATCTCGAGTGGTAACGGTCGCGAATTCAATGCTTTTTCCCCAAGCAAAAAGTGCCCAACGCCGCTAAAGAAGTTTTCACTTCAAAAACATATACCTAGAGGACTCGGCCATGTTGAAAAAATATAAAGAGGAACCCAGAACTAGGATACTAGAAATGAGATGTGATGAAAACTAAAAACTAAATATGAACATAATGAGAGACACAGGCACAGACACACACACAAAGAATGACAATTATCCAAAACAACAAGGCTGCATTTCCAGAAAGTAACGGGACTCATTTGATGAAGCAGGTGTTTAATAAATAGTTAAGTAAACAATCCTCCCATCTCACGTTTAGGGTCTTTGCAAGAGCTCTTGTATTGCGCCTTGTAGATAGTAGTTTTTAGTTTTCTTGACATCTCACTTCTAGTTCTAGCTTTAATTTTATATAATTAAGTTAGTCAACATAGGCCTTTGACATAGTCAACTTGTCAGAATACAGGAACAATCTTTATTGTGCAATTTTTGGATCAAATTTATCTACACATTATAATATATATATATATATTTATATATATAAATTTAATTGATTGAATGGAATTAGGCTATTTCTTAAATTTCTTAAACATTAAATTTAAATAATCATCTCATATTTAATTTACATTTTTTTACAAGATTAACTATTTATACTTTTAAATGGTTACTCTGAAATATTAGGTTTAACTTGATGGACTTGGAACAAAGCATTATCTTATTTACCTGTGTTATTTGTGCATTTTATGTGTTTTTTACTTTACTATATGTACACACATTACATTTGAAACATTAAAGGACCATGAGATTCCTTTAAAGCCGTTTGGCTAAATAGGACAATACAATTTCCAAACTGAAGGCTGGCTGATCTTTGTAAGGTTCAGGTATGGTATACTGCAATGTAGAGGATTCGTGCGCATGCGTCGGTGGTGCAAACTGTTTCACAGCTGTTTGACGTTACTTTGAGTTGAATTACGGTCAGCTAATGCTTCCTGGTGGTTTTAGATCCAATTTAGTTTACATAAGGGGCTGCAACACGCTTTCGGTATTGAACGCTAAGAGGTATTTCCTGAATTTGAATTGTAAGCAAATAATCCGAAGTAATATTTAGGCAAGTACTGAATAACGCTAAACTCTGTAGATATATCTAATAATGAACTTTATATTAGGCCTACTGTGCTCACCGCCTTACATCTCAGTTAGATGGGGAGATTTGCAAAAAGTGTGGAACTTTGCCTGATTTATAATATTTCAATATACTACAGCTCTAGTCTTAAATTTATGTTGACATAAATAAAGTTTCATTTATAACGGATACTACTCATTTTGTTAGTGGTTTATTCACGTTGCACATGACTTACTAATGTTGGAGTTTTGTAAATTGAAATGAAATAAAATTAAAACTCTTCTGCTGTGTACCAATAAACTATGCTTTTTTTTACCGAATCGGTGTCAAAGTAAATCACTCAAATTTACTCACTGCATGAATGGCAGTGAGTAAATTAAATCAAACTCGTACTGAAAGTTTGCGTACGATTCATAAACTAAAATGTACTGTATTCATACTGAGACGTCCTGTACAGAAATAACTCTGCATAACAACACAAAGGGTTAAACCTTTCAGACAAAGGGATGTAACGTCGAGACGAAAGGGTGAGACAAGTTTATCATGTTAAAAGGACGGTTGCGAGAACTATATATTAAATTACATCTGGCGACGAAATTATACTTAACTTTGTTCTGTCCTTCATATATGGTTGTTTTGGGCCCTGCAGATAAGTCTGCTTTTGTATATATTTACTTAATTAATTCTCTTGGTTAACTAGTTAACAAATTGGTGGAAATGTTACAAATTAGGTAAAAATTTTGATGATTTCATTCGAGGAATAGGAGACAAAATTCACATTGTTAATCTAAAATCCCAAAACAGAATCCATGTCATATATAAATGATTGGGAAAAAGTATGACACTGCTGAATTTAAGTTTTCAATTTAAAATCGTAGGAAGGTGATGGGTTGATCTGTTGAAAGCTTACAATTGGGGATGATTAAAAAGGGTTGTGTTAAAATACAAAGTGAATTTATCCTCATTTTAAAATGTTATCGTCACACTAAGTTACTACTAAAAAGTTTTTTTAATTAGGTTACTTCAAAATTTCTTAAGTTTTATTCATTATTACTCGGTTTATGAGATTCCGTGTGGTCCGTGACTGATGTTTGCGCAGTAGATCTTTTGTGTAGTGCCTTGCCCTCTTCTGCGCATCTCCCAGTCCACACGGAACCTAGCGTACTAGACAAATATTTAGAAAAGCACTGAAATTTGGTTTCTTATATTGTGGTTTATTATTATTTTTCTATAATAACTATCAAGAACAATGAAACATTGAAAACAATCTAAATTCTTTTTGCAGCCTACAGTGGTGTTATTTATTGTTTATTCAGTCTATTAATTCATAAATGCAGTAATACCGTACAAGTGAGATAACATCGACCAATATCTGTAGGATCAGGATATCTCAGTGGTAGAGTGTTGCCCCGGAAAGGCAAAGGTCCTGGGTTCAAAACCCGGTTTAGGTCCATGTTTTTTCACTTGTAATTTAATTAATATGTTACTAACTGAACATGAAACTTGTCCAATAAAATTTTGATTGATCTCAAACAACGAATAAAGTTACATTAGGTTTTTATTTTGATGCTATTATAATAAGTAAAATAATATTAGAATATATTTTTAAATAATTCAAATTAAACTACAATTACTTTCTCTTACTATTAAAGTATAAACAATTCGTAGAAGTATACATGATGAGAACGTGTAACAAATTAATTATATTATTTCAATTAGTTTAGATTTAAAATTACTGCAAAACATACTAATATTAAAATTTTTTGTAAAAAAGTACTAAACATTTATAATATTGTGAGAAAAATCTAAATAAGGTTTACTGTGTTTGACAGCAATTTTATTTTGAAAATATATCCTCACCAGATCTCGATTATTTTTTTCCGTTTTCAACACAAACGGTGGGAAGCAACGTGGATCAAATGGCTAGCACATCGTTCTAAATCTGTGCACTACGTTAATTTTTTGCATAATATAAAAACGTGAAAATGAGATTTATGTTATTTTAATACAGTTTTTATGTGTACACCAAACTTTACCTACACCATGTATATGTTATGATATACACGCACATAAAACTTGAGTTAAAGATAAAACAACACAGACGAACTTCAGATATAGCTGAAACACTTCATTAAAGTCAGGACTTTTCTCGGACATGTAAGACTTCTCATTTATCTTCGTGAAACGTGATATCGTTGAGGTCAGATCCAACAAGTCTATCGCATCTCTATAGCCTCACATACATAAGTCATTCCTAAGACGAGCACAGTAGATTATACTGGTATATCTTAATTACGTTCTATGTTTCTGAAAACTTTTTATCTGTTACTTAATCTTTACTGCTATTACAGATTTCAGAGTATTAAGTTTTAATTTTATGTATCAAAACATATAGTAAAATTATAGTTGGTACTATTACACACAGTAAAAATAAACATGTTTCAGTTGATTATTTTATAAAGTATCCTTAGGGCGATGCAAATTATTTTAAAAAGAACCAAAAGTGAGGCTTTTGTATTATATATTTTAGTGTCAAATATGTTAATCAAATGCATGCGAACTTTTTAGATGGAGGTTTGTAATTTTAATGTGAAACTGGCTTTCATTTCTTAATGTTGCCTTCGTGGAACTAATACATGTTTGGCCAAAACCTAATTTAATACACTTTTATAAGACTAAATTATTCATAAATGCCTAATCAAATCTTCAATAACCAGGCGAGGCTATGTTTTATTGTTTACTTCAGTGACTAATTTAATCACTTTTGTTTATTCAATAGTTTACGCTTTTTTCTTGTTTAAACCTCATATCATTAAATCATTCTATTCTTTTTTATTTTTAGATTGATCAAAATTGCATCCTTTCCTTATAAATTTATTTGAATTTTTTCTCGTTAATTTTATTATGTATTTTGACTACGTATCTAAAAAAGAATTAGTTTTTTGTTTGACAGTATACGAAATTATTTTTCTCGTTTTTCTCTTCATTAAATTTTCCACCATGCAATTACCACATTAATGGTGTATAATAAGTAGTCACTTTAAAGTAGATTAAACTCGTCTTGAAAACGCTTCGTTCTACCGACTTCGAACTTGCATTCACTTTAGAAGTTAGTAATTTTACTGGTACGGTCGTCTTGAAATCCTGAAAATTTGGAGTATTTTGATTGAGTTTCTTCAGTACATGAAACACTTATATCACTAAAAATTCACAATGGAGACCCACCTAACTAACGAAAAATGTAAGGGAATGTAGTTAGTTTGTTGATTTTTCTGTAAGAAAATCTGATCATTGAGCATTATTTTAAAATCTACTCTTGTTTTTCAACGATGCCGAATTACTGAAATCAGCCAAGTAGAAGTGTAGAAAAAGCCAAAAAATTCTATTTTTATATATTTATGATATAAAACAGTAATTATAATTCTTCCTAGCTACTTGTTGCATTCGATTTATAGTGCACTAAACCTATTAAATTAGTATTCTGAAGAGGATAGTGCTATATATAAGCCAAATACCACTTACTCATCCTTACAGAATCTCTAGAACAGCAGTAGCTAGAGAGCTGAAATCTTAACGTAGAGGTTTGGGTCATGAAATCTGGCTCATACAGATAAGATTGAAATCGATGGAATGGAATATATAAAGTAGTGTATACATAGTATTTCAATAAAACCTACAAAAACATATAGTATGAATTATATACAGCTTTAATACATTCTTTATTCTGCCTTTATAGCATCCATGAAAAAATAAATAACCTGATGCTACCATGTTATATCTTGAGCAAATGTTCAAACTGTCACAATTCCTTCACAGTTTTACTGTATACCGATTAGATTAAATACATTTTCGTCAATGATAAAAAGGTTGCTAAATATATTCCACTTTATTTTTGCAGTCATTTTAATCTCCTATCAAATGGTATAACTGTCAAATATATATAACAAAGGATTAAATTAAAACAGCGTCCATTAGTTTGACTGGTACAATATCCACAAGTACAAAGCGTAGGCCATAATTAAGTTTCACGACCAATTAATTAAGCATTGCGCTGTTTTATTGTTGCCCATTGTTCAATAGTTTTGACAGCTATACGATTCAATAGAAATTAAACGGGCTACAAAAATGTGCTCTTGAGGCTTTAATAGTTTTTAGTTATTATTATTTAAAATGTTTAATGGAGCAATTTTGAGTGAAATTGTTAGAAAAGTTGATTATTTTTTACAGACTTGATGAGTAATATACGAAGTTTCAACTCAATCGGTTGAACTGTTCTAGAGGTATACATTATTTAGTAAAATGACAAGATGGCAAACAGCTGGTAAAGAAGCGTTTCCGGACATATGTTTATAGGAAGTGTTTCTTTATTTTGATCCGTATGGCCACCTCATGTGTTATCTCCGTTCATTACAGAATCGCCCTGTAGCTAAGACAACATTAGTAAGAGAAAATCAAAACTCATCCTTTGAAACGTCATTTATTTTCTTAACTATGCTAACTAGGTTCACTAGGATATTTGATCTATAAATATTTCCACCAACAGTAATTTCTATACAATATGTGCCACTCAACCTAGAGGGAACCGAGTCACGTGACCGTTTATTGCTGTGTTTGCAAAGTATATCGTGGAACACGTCACTTGGAAGTAGTAAAAATGTAACTGCCAATAAATGAATACTTTGTACCACGCACAGGGTGAGACGACCTCTAAGGGTTGCAGGAAGGGGTAAAACTGAAGGGAAAGTAGAGAATTAAACATTTGCGAGACAGGTAGTAATAGTGTGACAGGGGAAGTTATGTTTGTTCGGGAATGAGAGGGAGAGAAACAATATGAAGAAATAAGAAAATATGAATTTTTTTTGGGGTTTAAAGGCGAAAAACCTGGGTGGTTATCATCGCCAAGAAAATATGAAATCAGCTGTTAATGAAATACGTAAAGGCAATATTGTTGTCCGAGAAAACAGCTGATTAATATATGTGCACTAACTGCTTTATAATAACTGAGCTAATTATTTCAAACGGAAAAATTAAGATTCTTTAATTATTTGTTAAGGGGACTCAAATGAGGTGATATATGAAGGGAAATTGTTATAAATGATTTTAAAATGTAATATAAAAAGTCGTGAACTTTTTAAAACGATCGAAGATCTTTAATGTCTTTCTTTCTATTGAATAAATCAAAATGTTAAACAATATTTGAAATTGAGCTGATTGGCGTAAATAATCAACTACGCACGACTGTTAGCGAACACCAGTAATTTAAAATTGTATTTAATGTTGCATTATTATTTTTGAGGTTCCACTAATTACAGAATAGTGAAGTGACTTCTAGTATCACTAATTATTATCTATACTTATAAAAGACAAATACCATTGACTTATTGACTCATCAAAGTTTCTCTAAAACCACGAGGCCTACAAACATGAAATTTGGCACTAATACTCTTTATAGGCTCTAGACGCGCACTAAGAAAGGGTTTACGAAAATTCGAAATTTTAGGGGAGTTTTGGGGGTCAAAGTTACTAAATCACGATTTCTCAAATCCTACCGAACTGATTGGAATGAAATTTGGTATGTAGCTTCCTCGAGGGTCATAGATGCTCGCTAAGAAAGGGTTTCAACAAATTCGAAATTTTAGGGGAGGTTTGGAGGGTCAAAGTTATTACAAAAAACTACTGAAAGGATTGGAACGAAATTTGGTATGTAGCTTCCCCTAGGGCCGGTGCTCACTAAGAAAGGTTTTCAAAAAATTATAAATTTTAGGGGGTTTGTGGGGGGTCAAAGTTACAAAATCACGATTTCTCTAAAACCATCGAACGGATTAGAATGACATTTCGTATGAACCTTCTAATAGGGCCATAGGTGCTCATTAAAAAAGTTTTTCAAAAAATTCGAAATTTTAGGGAAGGTTTGGGGGTTAAAGTTACTACAAAAAACTATCGAACGGATTGTAATGAAATTTAGTATGTAGCTTCCTCTAGGGCCCTAGGTACTCGATAAGAAAGGGTTTAAAAAATTCGAAATTTTAGGGGGGGTTGGGGGGAGGGTAAAATTTACTACAAAAAACCATCGAACGGATTGAAATGAAATTTGGTTTGTAGCTTCCTCTAGGGCCCTAGGTACTCTCTAAGAAATTATTTTAAAAAATTCTAAATTTTAGGGGGGTTTTGGGGGTTAAAGTTACTAAAAAGAAACACCGAACGGATTGGAATGAAATTTACTATGTAGTTTCCTCTAGGGCCCTAGGTGATCGCTAAGAAAGAGTTTTAAAAAAATCGAAATTTTAGGGGGGTTTGGGGGGTAAAAGTTACTAAAAAGAACAACCGAACGGATTGGAATGAAATTTATTATGTAGCTTCCTCTATGGCCCTAGGTGATCGCTAAGAGAGAGTTTTAAAAAATTCGAAATTTTAATTGAGGTTTGGGGGTCAAAGTTACTACAAAAAAATCATCGAACGGATTGAAATGAAATTTGTTATGCAGCTTCCTGCAGGGCCCTAGGTACTCGATAAGAAAGGGTTTTAAAAAATTCGAAATTTTAGGGTTTTAAGGGGGGGGGGGTCAAAGTTAATACAAAAAAAAAAAAAATAGAATGGATTGAAATGAAATTTGGTTTGTAGCTTCCTCTTGGGCCCTAGGTACTCGCTAAGAAATTATTTAAAAAATTCGTAATTTTAGAGGGTTTGGGGGTAAAAGTTGCTAAAAAGAACACCGAACGGATTGGAATGAAATTTATTATGTAGCTTCCTCTAGGGCCCTAGGTGATCGCTAAGAAAGAGTTTTAAAAAATTCGAAATTTTAAGGGAGGTTTGGAGGTCAAAGTTACTACAAAAAACTATTGAACGGATTGGAATGAAATTTGGTATGTAGCTTCCTCTAGGGCCCTAGGTACTCGCTCAGAAAGGGTTTAAAAAAATTTGAAATTTTAGGGGGGTTGGGGGGGGGGGGGGTTAAAGTTACTACAAAAAACCATCGAATGGATTGAAATGAAATTTGGTATGTAGCTTCCTCTAGTGCCCTAGGTACTCGCTAAGAAATTGTTTTAAACAAAATCGAAATTTTAGGGGGGTTTGGGTGGTAAAAGTTACTAAAAAGAAACACCGAACCGATTGGAATGAAATGTATTATTTACTTCCTCTAGGGCCCTAGGGGATCGCTAAGAAAGAGTTTTAAAAAAATCGAAATTTTAAGGGATGCTTGGGGGGATCAATGTTACTAAAAATCCCCATAAGAAATACATAGTGTAATATATTTATTGATATAATATATTTTTTGTTAATATACATTTAACTTTGATTTTTCTATCCGTGCAAAGCCGGGTCGGGCCAGCTAGTTTACTTCATATCTGTAGAATTGATTACTTTACTTTTTGTGGGTTATTGTAATAACTATACTAAAAACAGCTGTTTGTGCTTTCACTTCACCAATAGCTACAAATGCTGTATCTAACAGCTGTTTAGGAATATATTAACGCATTAAACTTAATTTAAAAATATTTTAAACCAAAAAATGTTATCGACATAAAAGTTGTATAAACAATTTGTTGATAATAGGTTTTGACTTCAAACATTTGACTGTACCTAGAATATAGAGGGTTCCTTTTCGCTCCATCGTAATTACTTTTAATTTAATAAAATTATTCCATGATTTATAAATTTAAAAATGTTTTAGCTGCCAAATTACTGTCAAATTAGTCAGGTGCACTTTTTTGTGCATTGTACTAGTTAATTTATGTTTAGATTAGATTTAAAAAAGTATTTCGTTACTGTAACGCGACTAAGCCTAATAACTAAAGGGACAATAATGTCTGGTAAAGAAGAAAGGATTAGATAGGCAACATAGACAGCGGCAGACTCCAGTCGGGATCGATTGTATGGGCGTCGTGTTGGCCAATTCTTGCTTCTATAGGCTTTACTTAGATTGATCTTCAATCTGTTGCTTGTTGCTGTTCTTATCGCTTTAATGAAACAGTTTTATTAGAGAATAGCGTCGTGATTTATCACGTGTCACTTACGTAACAGTTCGTTTTACTGGTTCCACGCAAACAATTAAACAACAAACTGTTGGTAAAAAATAATAAGCTTATATTAAAGTGAACTTATTTAAAATTATTGAGATATCCTACGAGATGAGTTCGGAATCGTTCATAATTTAATATAGTAAATTCACATAGTTGTTTTCATTAAAAAGTTTTTCATGAGCTCCATCTGCAGAATCAAGTCTGAGAATGTTACAAGAGGGACGGACCTAGGTTGTGAACAATATGATAGGGTAGAGTAAATAAAATGAAACATTTAGTGTAAAATTATAGAAAACAGTTTTAAAATTTAAGAAACGCTAGGAGAGAAACATGCGCACTTCCCACCTTCTGTTTTTCTCCGGATACACAAAAATTATTTCATTAACTAAAATTATAAAAAATGATAACCTCTGAGCTAAGATGGTAAATCCTTGTAGGCAAAAATTATATTTGTTGTTTTGTAGTTTTTATTATTATACACTTCTTTTTGAGCATTTTAATATGTAATACATGTATATTATATTGTATATTTGCCACACAACTTCATTCTAAAACAAATGTAAACTATTATTTGTCGGTTGAGGTTTTCGTTTTTTTCCTTCAAAAGTTGATTCTCATTATGACATTTCCATAGGAAAATTATCATGGTGCAAATACCAAAACTCCTTAACTCCAGGTGAGAAATATAATAACAAACACTCAGTGTCCTGAGGCCATTATTTTAAAAATAAAACACTTTTTCATGGCATTTTGAGACCAAAATTTGCTAAAAAAAATGCCCACTTGGACGAAACCCAAATCAAAAGGAATCATTTAACAACATTGTCTGGATTTTAACAAAATCACTAAACACAACTTCTTGGGATAAAACATTGTACGTTGGAGAGTTAGATGTTGTAATCACATTTAACTTTGGCGCGCTTGGTAGAGTGTAAGTGTTACGGAATTTATGCGGGGATGCTCAAAGTAACTGTGTAATAGGGCTGAAACAAAAGAGTTTCAGATGCAAAACAAGTTTGGAATGTACAGGAAAAGGAAACAGTAAAGAAAAAGGGAAGGCAAGGAAACACTATACAGTACTTTGCTGGAATGTTTTAGTATGGTCGAGAGGGCTTGTTTTGTATTTTTGTTTGTTTTACTGAAAAATCAATTTTTATGCTACACTTTCTCATAAACCGGTAGAGCTATTAAGCTGTTTTCCTGTTGAAAATTAACTTACAATGCTAAGCTATTTTCTTGGGGAAAATTCTTTAGTAGTTGTAAAAAAAATGTTTTTATAAATTTTAGATTTAAAAAAAACTCAGAATATAGTGGGTTTGTTTTAAGAAATTCTTAGAAAATAGGTTAAAATTTTTCCAAAAAGTCTAAAATATGTGTGTACTAAATTTAGTTCTCTTTTATCTCTCTGTTTAGTTTAGAGGCAATAAAAGTTCTTGATTTCAGCATGGGCAATAAAGGCTTCCCTTTCTTTGCAGGTATAATTAAATTATTTAAATTTAAAATATAACATGAGTTGAATATAATAACAGTTGAAGGGCAGCATGACAGGAATATTTTTAAAAATAAAGACGTAATTTAAAAATTATTGATAGCGACGTTAGAGGAAAAAAGGTTTAAGCACGTTCTGATGTTTAAGAGTGTTGATTATTGCACCTTGCATTTCAAATGGACAGTTATTTTTAATGGGCACATAGAATGTTTCAAAATTCAGAGACCTAAATAAATATATTTTAAATTTCCTCTAATTGTTAAAAATTCCTTTGTAATTTTACTCTGAAACTAATAAACTGCAATGCAGGTACTTCTCAGTGGCATTTCTATTAACAGTGTCTACTTTGTAATTATTTATAATTTTAAGTGGGTTTTTGTTTTAGAGTCATTATATAAGTTTCTTGTAAAATAATTTGATTTGGGTATTTCATGTCAACAAACATCTTAGTTATATAGTTATCCTACTCTTTTATTAAAAAGAATAATACAGTATTTGTGGAGAGTAAAAAAGGGGATTGACGTACACTTAGGACCTTCCTATAGTATTTTAAAATAATTTAAGGTGTAAAATTTGTAAAAATATTAATTTGTGAAGTGTATTTATACTGTATTTCTTGATATGAAATTGTATGTACTTTACAAAGCGTAACTAGGCAAGAGATTCAGGACGAATAAACACAGAAATATATTATTTCTTTGTTATTTGTATAACACAGTCATGCAAGCTGTGCTGTAGTCCACAGTAAAGGATACGATATTGGGTTACACAGGCAAGGGATATATGTACAGTAAAGCCTCGTAACTTTATTGCTAAGCAACATTCAACAAATCCTTTGAGTTAGTTCAGTCGATATAGCTTCTTGTCTTCCTTTGTTGATCGCGATTGCTTTTGGCAACATACAACATACATGGAATGCAAGCTTGAAAACCCAGAAGAAAATGGGGTTTTCAAACTTTCTTATGTTGGCTAATAAATCAATACATCAAAAGTAATCAGTCTTTTTTAAAAGTAGAATTTTGTACGTTGTTTTTTTCTGAATTCATTGAAAACTACATGCTTATAAAGCATACATTTATTTAGCAATAAGTAAACACTCTTAATAAAATATGTAAATATAATTAATGGAACAAATTATGAATAATGCACTGTAAAATAATACAACGTTTGTTTATTAAAGAGTAATTCCTTTTTATGCTCCAGATTTATTTATTATTACCTCTCTGTTAATAATTCCTGTCATTTTCAAAAAAATCAGGCACTACTGCGCATTCGTCATGATACTGGTCACCTCTACTCAGATTCAAGTTCCTCTGTCCTATACAATCGTAGTTTGAGTGAAAATATCCGAGTATACAATAATTTGTTGCATTGGCTTCTCGTGAGTGTATATGATGAGCGAACGAGTCTTTGCGGGGTTTGGTTAGTGAAGCGAGTGGGGGGCAAATAATTTCAAAACGATTTAAAAAAAGTTATTAGAGTTTCATTTGCTACTGCCCTTACTTTTAAAATTAACGTCTATAACTGCATTCGAAAATACTTGTTTGTGATTGATTTTTTAGACCTCTTAGCTTTCGTGATTAAATTTTATAGGCCTGGAATCACCGTTAATTAGTTCTCCGTCAAGTTAACAGAACGTGCTAACTCTGTCTGGTGTAATATACTCAACAATAAACTTTCTTGATTACATCTCTTTTATTTTTTTCTGCATTGAAGCTGTACTTACTTTATATCTGAAAGTCACCTAATTTACTCAATCTAATTAAAGTTGTTCTGCTAGACATTATATCATCATGAATAGAAGATCTTCCAAGTATCTAACAAACCTCTTCTGTAGTTATCTTCTTTATTAAAATGCATGTCTATTAAATCTAGCATAATTAGAAAGATTATAGAATCTAAGTTAAATATTTGTTTCAAGAACTCTATAAGTGTTTGGTAAACAGTTTGGCAAGTACGTTACATTAACAAATTTACCTGATTATGTTACCTATATTCTTAGGAACACCAAATATTTGTATCATACAATCTGTAAACTGAACTGTTTTGATAACAAATCACATTACCTAGCATACAACTCTGTCTAGTCAGAACCTTTGTATCGATAAAGTGACTAATGTAGGTACTTTGTCAAAAATGGGGAAACATAGATTTTTGTTTCATCATAGAATATGATTTGGTGTTCTCATCATAGAATGATGAGGTGGGAAACTGCTTTGATTGTTATGTATTTGACAACATTATCAGTTAGCTTTCGTGATTGATTGATCTGGTTACATTGTAAGTTTTTGTCGATAGATATGGAAACACTAACAGTTCGTAATTAATTTTTATAAATATGAGTACACTGTAAATTAGATTTATTGATTATTGTTTATACGCCTGGAAATACTCTCAGTAAACTTTTGTTAAAAATGTTATTAGGTCTGGCAACAATGCCAGAAAGCGTCATTATTATTGATAGCTCAGTAATACGTTTTCGTCAGTATTCTTGAAAACACTGCCAGCTAGAATTCAGTAAAAATGTTGCTAAATATGGCTACTTTGTCAGTTATTTTTAGTGATTATTGTTGATACATCTGACTGCACTGTTAGTTAGTTTTCGTAATTAATGTTAAGAGATCTGGAAACACTGTTTATTAGTTTTCGTGTATAATAATGGCAAATATGGCCTCTTTTTCAGTTAGTTTTAGAGATTTGTGTGGATATATCTGACAACATCTGATCTATCTGTCAACACTGACAGTTTTTGTGAGTATTATTGATAGATCTGTCAGTGAATGTTCTTCATTATTGTTGTTGCATCACACAGCACTGTTAGTTAGTTTTCATAATTATTGTTGATACTTTAGGATCTACTTTCAGTTAACTAATGTGATTTAAGTTGTTAAATCTTTCAATACTGTTAATTTTACGATTTTTGCTGATAGATCCGGCAACTCTAATAGTTCTCTGTCGTGATTATTGCTGTTATCATCAAAGATAAAAATACAATGTGAAAGCTTATTTTAAGTTTTTATCATTTTGGGCAGAGCACACAGTGTATTTTAACAACTTATTCGGAAAGGGAGTCTTACCATCCAGTTGTTTTCTCACCAAGTACATTATAGGTTTATAGACTTTAACGGTGGAGTGTTATTTAACGTAACTAGTAAGATTGGTTTTACTGCTTGGAGGTAATTTGAACACTTTGATGGATTTAGAAACAATAACAGCTTTGCCACTAAAATTTTACAAAGTGGGATGCTGGTTTTGTTTCAATATTTTGAACCGTTTTCGAAAAGAGAGCACTACCCGAGTAGTCCAGGATCTGAAGGGGGTTGAGTATGCATGGAAAGCCTGACGCAATTTTATTTCTGATTATTGTTATAGGCACTATAGTGATCATGAAAAGACATAGACATGTTGTCCCCCCCCCCAGCGTGGTCTACATCGCCGGGGGAGGGGGAATATGGTGGGGGTGCCGTTTATTAAAACGCTTATAATTCGATAACAGTTCAAGATAAAACATTGAAAAAGCGACAATATACTTTGAAACAACCATTTTGAACGGCCATTTTGAAAAAACTTCATAATTTTTCTCAAACTAGGCCTTTACATTCAATAGG
Organism: Philaenus spumarius; assembly: GCA_018207615.1. Lineage (NCBI taxonomy): Eukaryota > Metazoa > Arthropoda > Insecta > Hemiptera > Aphrophoridae > Philaenus > Philaenus spumarius. The sequence continues at coordinate 57,016 of JAGFPH010002097.1, read as the reverse complement.
TTAAATAGACCGGGATCTGAAGGAGGTTGAGTATGCATGGAAAGCCTGACGCAATTTTATTTCTGATTATTGTTATAGTGATCATAAAAAGCCATGTTGTCGCCCCCCAGCGTGGTCGACATCACCGGGGGGAGGGGGGAATATGGTGGGGGCGCCGTTTATTAAAACGCTTATAATTTGAGAACCATTCAAGATAAAACATTGAAAAAAGCGACGAGCTTTAAAAAAGGTTATTACGTTTATAGTCGTATAGTTGTTGGTTTATGAGTAAAGAGCATTTTTATTGGTAAATGAACAAAAATGGTGATTCAAATAATCAAAACCAATAGTTTTGTACTAAATAGGTCAAATATAGACATTTAAATTATTAAAAGTGCTTCAATAAATTTAAGAAAGCATGTTGAACAGTTAATGCTAGAGTATTATCTTTAAAATACTTAAATATTTATTAAACGAAGTTGATCTTTTAAGTTCCATATCTTAAAAGGAAAGGTTTGTTAGCCTGCGTGTCACAGTCGTGTAGACGAACAAAATTATCAAAATGAAATTTGGCATAGTTGTCTGGTATGCTAACCTGCGAATGTTAGAATAATTTTAACTAAAAGCATATTTTAATATATATATTTGGGGCACGAAAATTTGTCCCCATATTGTAAGATAATGTTGTGTTTGGGAATCCTTTGAAAGGGGGACATTCTTTTTTAAGTTTATCGAATAATTTTTAAAATAATTTTGCTATTTGTAGTTTTCAAGATATTCCCGAAAATACTGCTAAACTTAATACCCTGCTATTATAAAAAAAAAACACTAGATAAAATTTTGAAATATATTCAGTTGTATAAGTTACATAAAAACAATAAAGAATCTAAACTTTTATGAAAAAGTTGTTAGCAATATGACTCCCTCAAAACCCTACCTACCCTATTTAAGATTTGGAAAAAGTTGTGAAAATACATTTCTATCAAAAACCTACCCCCTTATATTTACGATTTAAAAAAAAATAGTATCAAAGGTACTCCAAAAATGTTTAGGGAACTTTAGGGATCCTTTTCATTTAATCGTTACATTATTGGCTCACTGAGACAGTAAGTGATGAATAGACTAACGAAATCCAGTTTGTATGAACCTACTACATCATAATTCCCTCCCTTTCTCTTCTTTCCCAGTTATTAAATCGATACATTTATTTATATCATGTTGTGAGTTTTTTTGTAGCCTATTAATGTAAGACGGTGAAGTCCATTGTAAAATGGACTTTTAGTCCTCGTATGCATCAATCACGGACGGGCTGGACAAGTGGAGGATTTAAATTATACGTGTTATGATTGTGGAATCTGTTTGATTTGCTGTTTCTCTCAGTTCCTTCCTCTGTAAGTCATGAGAGAGCTAGAAGTTAACCCACAAGTTGCACATTGAATTATGACACAATTTGTTAATAAGGAAGGCGTTATACCAAAGGAAATATTTACTCGGTTAAACGCCAGATCTGGAGTGCATGATTTCAATATTGACTGGACCTTTTTTATCATTTATTTATCATTTAAAAATCTGTACGCTTTTTTATATTTGAGTAAAGATATATTATTATATACTTTCTTGTCCCGGAAAATAAGGAGAACATTTTTGTTTAGTTGAAATGGTTTCCACTTTCCAAAAATTTTGTTTTCGCTACAAATAAAAAAAAACTGAATTGATAAATGGAAATTTCAAAAGTTAGACCTTTGGAAAACATAAACAAATGTTTAGAAAAATAGTAAAAATTGCAAATTTGGAAAAAATGACCTGTATGTAAATTTGTTTTAAAACTACTGATATATATAGTACATTATAGAGGATAGAATGGTAAATGGAACTTATTTACAGCTTAAAACTACTGAAAACTACCCCCGTGTAAGAGTTTCAGATTTATAGAATCAAAAACGCAATTGATACGATTAGATAATTATAAAAATCCATACATTCGTTGGTTGAATGTCAGTCACAAACAAGATATTTATTCACAAAGTCTTAAGGTATGAAGTGATGTAAGCCAAAACGACATTTACCGTATCAAAACATGACGGAAAACTTGCGTTTTTCTCTGCTGCCAAAGGGACGAAGGAGTAGTTACGCCTTCCAAGAAAATCATCTTAAAAGTACATGTTGTACCTTTTGCCAGTGTGGTGGTGCCTTAAACAGAACATCGATGTACTTTTTGCCTGATCTAGGATTAATGGTGCAGATGGGAGTCGCGTTACTGTCTCTGACCTAAGTATTTGGGGCAGTAAGTTTATTATTGGACAAGAAAATATGGTCATACTCTGAGATGTACATACATTTAGTTCTTGGCTATATCAAAGTTTGATTGGTGGTCTGCGTTTTTGAGTTTTTGAAATTTCAGACGTGGGAGTGCTTTTGGATTCAGAGAAGGCATCAAGGCATCACTGGGTTCAAGGTTATTGACAAAAATCACAAAGAGTTCAGATTAAAAATCGTGATTTGTCCTCAAATGGTTTTTGTCCATCTGTGCCCTTGTTTTATCTATAAATGTATAATTTGATCTATAAAGGTTTATTTGATAATAATTTTTATAAAAAGAATATTCAGTTGTTTATATAATTCGAGGAACGGTTTTTATTTTCACACATATTATTTAAAATGAGTCCAATTTAAAAAAAATAATTATAAATGTAGCTACAATTGTCTAGTTTAATTTGCGTTTTGAATTACAAAAATCGGTATCCTAGAAACGTTTTTATTAATTTTTATGTCGAGCGATGTCAGAGGAAAATTCGCGTATTTTGCTCTGTCTTTTTGAAGCATCGCCACATACTCGTTATCAGTTTTATATAATACCATGTCACAAAATCAAACATATGGTCACATTAAACATACCCATCTTCCTGAAGCCATTATGGATGGACCCTTACATAAAACCCATCTTTAGGGACCTAGCAAGTCCTGATCTTCACAGTAAATGTTCACACGGGAAAAGTCAAATGTTAAAGAATCGCTGAATAGCGTTATTTGGAATCGACTGCCTAAAACTGTCTTTGTTGGCCTAAAAACTATGACATTAGGGGTTCATGATGCAGTTTCCTGTTTCAATATGGGTTACATTAAAAGGTGTAAAGTG
>JAGFPH010002097.1:30576-48901 GCA_018207615.1 Philaenus spumarius | reverse complement strand
CTGACCATGCGCATGCGCAATCCATTCATGCCAGGAAGCAGACATGACAGACCTGTAATAATAACACAAAATTTAACCTAAACCTTAAATGGTCCACATAGTTGTTGAAGTAGGCCTACTACAGCTGGTGGATGAAATAAATGAAACAATACAACCTTACGCATGAACTGTACTATTTTGTAACTGACTTACGGAAGGACGCACGTACAATATTTTTTATAGAAGTTGATTATTGTATGGATCACACATGCCTCCTAGTTCCACTTGTTCTCTATCGAATACACAGTCATGTTGAATGTCTTTTCATTGCATGCAAATAAACATTGATTTGTATTGATACTAATTATTATTGCCCACTTATTTATTACTATTACATTGTGTCTTATGCCATTTATTTCAAAATCCATTATAAATCTATTTTTTAAATGTTATTTACTTTTTCTTATTCATGAAATCACATATGTTGCAATAATATAATGGGTAATTCCTACTAAGTGAAAGATTTTTCTAAATCAGTATAAATAACATATTTGCATTGAAACTGTTTATTATTTCAAACGGCTCTTAATTTCCTACTTCCTAAGTAAAAATGGTGATTACTTGTCTTAAGTTTTAAGTTAAATACCAGTTTTAAAAAATCTGACAATTATAGTTAATTTGTATTTTAATTTACTTTTGATAAAAACCATATATAATTGTTTAATATAAGGGATAACTCAGGTTTTGGGTATTGAATGATAGTAAGATGAAATCAAATCAAGATCCTGATGGGACTAACTTAACCATGAAATATCCTATTCATGTCTTGTAAAATCGAAAACTAGTAGACTCACCTCGTTTTGGAAACAAATTAAGATACTGTAATGAAAGTTGTAAGGTAATTAATTAGAACTCACCATAAGACCAGCTCTGTCGGCAACCGAATCCTTATCAACGCCAGTAATGAAGATCCCCAAGTTGTACTCAACCCCTCCTCGAATCATCAACCCTAAGCTTTGTCCAGGCTCTATGCTTAATTCCACCTGTTGAAGGTATGATTTCAATTTAAAACATTTAAACGTATCTGTAAACTTTAGCTGATTTTACAAGTTTAAGTAGATGTGATTTATTTAGATCGTTTTGTTTTCGTTAAGTAATTAGGAACAAATTTAAAACATTTCCACTTTCTTCTCTCGGAGATATTGTATAACGCCAGAAACATATAGATAGGTGGACAGGCTTACAATCATATATACAGATAACTAAATAGGTAAATACAGAGACGCAAAGATAAACATTTAGGTAAACGTGTAGATAGCTACATATACATGCATATAAACATATGGATTGGAAGTATCATCTATTGATAAAAATATACATAGCTACACTGTCAGATAAATATAATGTAAATAGATAGACAGGCATATATTTGTATAAAGTTTGACAGATAGAAAAATACAGATATAATGTTAGGTGATGGGTAATTACTAAGTTAAACAGACAGATAAATATATAGATAGAAATATGGATAGACAATTAGGTAGACAGGAGGATAGGCAGACAAGAAGGAAGATGTATCTATTATGTATTGTTATGTTGGTAGATAAAGGAAAAATATGAAGAGAGGCAGACGGCTAAATAGATTGATAGATAAATGTGTGGTTAGACTGCCAAATTGCCAGGTAAATATTTATACCTAGATTGACATATGAAGATATAGTTAATACATATAGAAATACATATAGATAAATAGTCACAAAGATAAACAATCATGTTAATAGTCACGTAGATATATGGATGGATATATATATACGTTATATTTGTACCTCCTGAAACTGTTATCAGATTGTTATATACGTTTTATGTCCGTCTGCAGTCCTTTTTTGATAGGTCTATCGATTTCGGAGATCATGCCCCCACTTGCAAGGCAAGTACAAACATTTATACGGTTTGTCCTATAACATTCCTATAACCTATAGGAAGATTATGTCCTATTTTATTCAGTAGGGTCATATCAGTTGTTCATATCGTTCCAACGATGGATTATAATTACTCAATTGCCGTAACGTGTTAAGTTATTTAAGTGTTTTGTGTTGTGCTATTTTAAATTTGACTATGTGAATAATTGTCCAAGGACTGTAGACGGACATAAAAGTTATCTAACAAATTGTATTAGTTTAATATGGATAGACATAAAGACAAATATATTGACAGATAGTTGGATAAGTGTATGGATACACCCGCACACAGATAGCTAGAGGAAAAGAACAGACTTTTAAAAATATGATAATTTTTCGGTTTTAATAAAGAAAGATGAAAATTGAAACCCACCAACACAGAAGAATAGAAGAACCTGAAATAAAATGAAATATCTTTATATTCAAGTTAAAAATACATTTTGAAAATCGAATTACAAAGCAATTCTAATTTCTTTTAGTTTCTTAGATATAACGAAGTTTTAATCTGCGGTAAGGTCACATGCTGAGTCAGTTCTGTGAATTACTTTTACAAGGTAAAGTTGTCTCTTAAGGTAAATAACGAACTTAATTATCCGATGCGGCCACAACTTGAAGTTTTAATTCATTAAGTTCCCGTCAGGCAGCAGGACATGTCTATATAATTAACTGACACCATAAAACCAAACTTGGTTAGACAACTACTGTGGCTGGTTAGGATACAGACATTAAATTTGATATTTTCAATTAATTTTGACGAAATTGGTATTCATAAACTATTTTTAAATGCTGATTTCAATCAGAAGTGTTTTCTCCCAACCTTTCCTCAAAATATCAGCTTAAATAGGTATTTTGTTATTTATGGACTGGTTTGGATGACGTTCTCGTTTAACACATTTTTGGGGACACTACGTGAGAATGTTAGGAACCACTACTCTTTACACAAACCACTACGAAATGACAAGTGGAAAGTTATATCACATTTAGCGTAGAACCCTTTAAAACCGTTTAAAATCCCTATAAAACCCTATAGTGCGTGCAAGAGGTGCCAGGTATGGCTCCATATTATGTTGTATCAAGAAGAGCCAAACCATAATTCCCAATTTTTAAGCCGTTTGCAAAAACACAAACAGCTACCAAAACTTCGCACTTTTTTTATTAGTTCATGAAAACACACTGTAAATTATAAATAAAACTTACAGTCAAACTCAAATTTTGCATTAAAATGTTTAGCTACAAAAAATAATTCCTCACACAGTAAATGGTGTAATTATTCAAAGAACAATATAGTTTTGTGCATACACAAAAAATAACGCTTATAAATATGTTAAAAAGTAAAGTTTGTATGCTATGTTTCTTCAAAATATTGTAAATTTACATTTTTCTTGCGTTGAAACTATGATGTAGACTATGAGCTCTTCGATGACATGTCACTATGTCTGTATTGAAAATATATCTTTCATTAGCTTTAAAAACACAAGATTGGAACTCAAAATGTTTTGGCCCAAAATGTTAAGCTTAAGACAACCCCACCCCCACATAAAAAAGAACACTAATGGAATAGTAAACAAAACCGGAAAATATTGGCGATCGAAAACGTTGAAAATTTAGTACAAATTGTTAATCCTACATTGTCTGAGATGTAAAAGTAAACATGGATGATAGCTGACTAAAACTATGAATGTTCACAGCAACTTGAATTTCAGACTGTTGGCTAAACTGATGAATGCTCACAGCCACTTGTTTTTATTTTTTTCTGACACTATAATGATAAAAGTTTGCTATAAATAGTGAGTTTAGTGAGGGAAGCTTGTTCCTTTATAAATTAAACCATCTCAAGTTTAGATAATTCGACCACGCAGCTGAACCGCTGACGTGAGTTAAGCAAATTTCCAAAATTAAGTTTATAGGCCTATGTTTTAGGGTTTCAACCAAAAATTTGGGAAATAGGTCTATTCACGACGGTTCTGAATAGCTGCAAAATGCTTCGCACGCCATTCCGCACATTGGGAGTACCTTTAATACACAATGCATTACGTGCTTCGCACGCCATTCACACGGTAAAGTCCATGGTTTAGCCTTTTAACCGGGTAGTTGTATGGTATTTTACGTTTTGATCGATTTTGGGAGAACGAAGCTAGATATAAGGTTGCGTAAAAAACAAAATGTGCAGAATAACATCCTACATTTATATTTGCAGAAAATTAAAAAAAATCCAATCTCGTAGAAAAATCTCAAAAAATAGTTACGTTCGGTCAAATAGCGAATAAGGAAAATAATTTTAATACTTTTTGTATTTTTAGCGAATTTCCATAGGAAAAATGAGCTATTGCAGTTTCCCTTATGGTAAGATCCAAGGTCGGGAGTAGCAAATGAGCACCGATCATGGTCCCCAGAACAGGTTTTGGAGTGTCATTAAAAATCATATATATATATGTGTTCGCACTCTAACGGCCGCATTTTAAGTCCGATTTGGTTCAAATTTGGTACACGTGTTGGTTGTCTACGTATCTAGGACGAGTTCGTTAGCAAAAAAAAAATCCAACAATCGGAAGCACGTTTTTTGACCGGAAATAACTATTTTTTTATATGTTTCCTACGAGAATGAATTTTGTTTTGAGTTTTTTTCTACAAATATAAATGTAGGATGTTGTTCTGCAGATTATTTTTTGACGCTACCTTATAGCTCGCTTGGTTCCCCCAAAATCGGCCAAAACCTAAAATACCATAGAAGTACCCGGTTCAAAGCCATGTGGTGGATTCTACCGTAGGGTTGGCGCGCGAAGCACTCAATGCATTGTGTATTAAAAATATACTCATAACGCGGGGGTTGGCGTGCGAATCACGTAATGTATTGTGTATTGAAGATACTCCCAATATGCGGAATGTCGTGCGAAGCACGCAATGCATTGTGTATTGAAGATACTCCCAATACGGGGGTTGGCATGGAAGCACGCAATGCATTGTGTATTGAAGATACTCCCAATATGCGGAATGGCGTGCGAACCATTTTGCAGCTATTCAGCACCGTCGTGAGTAGACCTATTTCCCAAATTTTTGGTTTAAACCCTAAAACATAGGCTTATAAACTTATTTTTATAAATTTGCTCAACTCACGTCAGCGGTTCAGCTGCGTGGTCGAATTATTTTGTTACTATGCGTCCATGTAGTCGGACTTTTATCTTCTCGAACATTTCGTCAAGTCATACGTTGACACTGAAATGGTTAAAAAACTAGTTTTTTCAGAGCTATCAGTAAAACAGTCCAATTTAATTAATTGGTCCTATAAATGAATTACTATCCACTTTGTTCATATGTATGTTGAGTCCGTCAAACTAATTTATGCGGTTTTAGTTACACTTTGTTCGATAGTTTTGCCTCACCATTGGATAGGAATTAAAACAGGCTACACAAATTTTCTCTCTACTCGTTATATACAAAATTACAGTTTTGAATTAGTTGCATTTAAAATAACTGTTTTTATGTTGTTACTTACCCGCCAGCAATCCCTTTGTGAAGTATTTCCTTCAATTTGCATGTGTATAACAACACGTGTTTCGGACATTTTAGTTCGTCTATCGTCGAAGGGATTGCTGGCGGGTAATTAACAACATAAAAACAGTTGTTTATAAACATATCCGGTGCTCTAGATTACCTATTGTAATGCATTTAAAATGCTCAAATGACCGACATTGGTACAAGTTGATGGTTTTTTATAAAACTAGATCATTAAATCCATGAGTAACGTTCACAATTTTAACTCAATTAAGTAAGCTGTTCTAGAGATATTAGTAAAAAACCACATAATGGTAAAAGAAGTAAATTTTTAAAGCAATTATTTTTTTAAATTTTAACCCATGTGACCAACTCATGAATTACATCCGCGCATAACAGAATCACCATGTATATAACTTTCTTAGTACTAACGTGGTTGTAGAAAATATATTATATTTACTGAACGTAACTTTAAAAATCCTTTACCAATTCATTCAGTCCTTGTTTGGAGGAAAACAATCTAAATTAAGAAACTCAGTTTGAGGTGATTTTACACATTTCATTTATGTTTCAGTTCTCAGTTTGTGTGCTACACAGAATAAATAGATACAATTAAATATCCGCCCACCTTTCGTATTGCCTTTTCTTTGTTACTTCTGGAATAGTTCCATCTGGGCGGTGGTGGAGGAGGCGCTACGAGGACTGGCGGAGATGCTCTGGCGTACTCGGGAGGCGGTGAAACGGGCCGTCCTTGTCTGTCCATCCATGAGTAGGTTTGACGGAGTAACCACGGACCGGTGGATTGCTGAGGAGGCGGGGCTGTGACTGGAAGGTTCGGACTTCTTACGGTCATACTTAGCTGACGGCACGACTTCAGCATCTGCAATGCAAAGTTTATGTTATGAAAGATTATATTCGTTGAAAGACATACTTATTGCTATGGCTGCTTACTGTATTTACTTATGATATAAATAATTAGTTGAAGAAGAAGACGACAGACTAAAACGTAAAAATAAATATATGTACTGGATGTGTAAGGAATACATTCAAAAATGTTGTAAACTATTCAAAGCATTACAATTAAGAACAATGTTCCTATATATACTCATATATAAACACTTTTTTAACTGTATGTCTGCTATTTTTTTTTCGAAAAGTAATAGTAATTTCATAAATGATTAGGATTTGAGTTAAAACTAAGCATTCATATTGCTATGTTGTTTTACCAAAATTGCAAGTAAATGATATACAAATTGAGAATACTGACTATATAAATGGTTATAAATACCTTGTTTTTCAAACAATCCTTATTTTTTGTGCGACATGTTTCGCCGTTACACAGACTGCATTATCAAGCTACACTTTACAAACACAAGACACTAACATTAACAACATTTATCAACACTATAAAACACTAAAAAAGAAGAAGTTATTCTTGTACATTTGTACACGTTATGTGAATTAAAACTGTCTTTAAGCAGCCATATGTTACACCTGCTGGTTCTACTACTTGACTATTTGACTATTGACTATTGACTACTTGAGTCAAGTAGTAGAACCAGCAGGTGTAACATATGGCTGCTTAAAGACAGTTTTAATTCACATAACGTGTACACATGTACAAGAATAACTTCTTCTTTTTTAGTGTTTTATAATGTTGATAAATGTTGTTAATGTTAGTGTCTTGTGTTTGTAAAGTGTAGCTTGATAATGCCGTCTGTGTAACGGCGAAACATGTCGCACAAAAAATAAGGATTGTTTGACAAACTAGGTATTTATAACCATTTATATATAAATATAACAATCCAATAGGCTACAATGAATTCTAATACTGACTAGTTGGCGTTTAAAGACTGAATAGTTCTAAAAACTTAATACAACATATTTTTTATAGTTCACTGTTTTATCAAGAATCAAAATGGGAGTTTGTTTTTCTTTATGTCAGAAAATAATGGCTAAAAATATTAAAACACGATATATACTCAATTCTATGTAATTGCTTACAATACCCAATTTTTACCCAAGAACCAAAATATTTCTAAACTTTGATAATGTTTAATAAATAAACCTTATTTTTAAATTTTAAAATGGTTGTTGTATAATTTATCTCATTATGTATTGAGTATTGTTCGATCGAGTGATATAAAACTGCTTGTTTTTATTTAAAAGATAAACATATTTAGTTAACATTTTTGTAAAGTTAGTGGTTATAGTAATATCTAATAAAATCATTTTAAACGTAGCCATTGTATTGTAAGAAAACGTTGGATTCTATGATATTGGCGTAAATACTGTCTAGACATCATAAAAACTTCTAAAGTTGACACAATACAAAAAAGCAAAAGAAAAAGAACAGAATATGGCAGACAGTTATAAAATGAAGTGTTTTCTTACATATCCATAAGAACTAAAATTCTTTATGTTTTTGTATATTTTACAATCATAGTGATTAATCCGCGCCTATGTATACTTGCTAGAATGAAATATCGGTTAAATATTGAGAGTTCATTGGCCCATAAACGTACAGTCAGTTTCGTTTTATGTTTTCCATTTATTCTTAAATACATTATGATAAGCTATGTTCCATTAAGCACAAAAACCAAGATTTCCACTTGTTTCTTCGAGGTGCATTACACGACTTTAAGTACATTTTAACTAAAATATTTTATACGAACAATATTTTACACATTAGAGGCAAATAATCGAAATACAAATGTAATTTCTCCAAATGTAATAAGAGCAAATGTAATATATGCCAAGTTTTAGATCTATACCTATATAGCCCGTTTCGAAACATTCTGGAACATTGCCGAAACTTCTCGAACATTCTGGGAACATTCGAGCAGCTTCTAGAACATTCAGTGTTTAGTCATGTTCACTTCGACACTTCCCAGCAGGTTCACGGACTTCCCAAAACATGTCCATTGCTTCCACGGACCTTTTTACACCCACATCTTTGAACCCAGCCAATGGAGTTCCAAACTGAAACTTTGTTCATAGAAAGTGGAATGGAGGGTAATCACACCATATAACCCCCATGGGGCTGCGGTAGTTGGTGGGTTGCGGAGTTATAGTGGTTCGCACGGACAAATTACGTTCTCATTTATTATATTTAGATTTTGTAAAACGGCATTTTGTATTTTTTTAACGATTGCTGCCGTTTATCTTATAATCGTGCTTACTATGTTATTTTAACGTTTTCAGGGAAACATACCTTGAGTTATGAAGGGGGAAAAGGACACGCAAGTAACCAGCTTGATATGTAAATGTATACTGTTTTACATTTATACGCTTTATAATAGTGTTTTAACAGCTAACCTTGTTTAAATGTATTTCTTTATGAATAATCAGAAACAGTAAAGTCAACCAGTAAGCATGCAAACATTATTCAAAACGAAATGAAAGTAGAATTTAATAGTTGAAAATGAATAAGATGGTGTTTTAAATATTTACAGATTGTTGCAATACCAATATTTTCTACAAATTTATTCAAAATAAAGACCACATTTGAAATATTTAAGTCAACTTTGAATTCCTTTTGCAAAACCCTTCTACATTGAAGCCTGGTAGAAATGCACCGCTCACAGCTTAATCACCACTGTCAACAAAAAGAGAAAATTGCTTGGTTGCCGTTCCACCACAATGTCGTACGTTGCAAGCACAATATTTGTATAGGCCCAAAACTAAATTATCCTCTGCCAGTGGTGCACCGACGAGGAGGGGACGAACGTTATTTTTTAGTAATGTGGATTTTATTTTAAACTAATCGATCGTTGAATACGTAGTCGCTATTCAATTAAAAATTACAATTATGATTAAATTCGTGATATGATCATGAAAAAATAATCGTTATTTTTGAAATAAATGTGATCCCTGCCCTATGCAATCATATTAACAGTGATGTTTGAGTCCCGGCGGTCTGGTTCATGAGTTGACGGTATACGAGCGCTGATAGCACCGCGTTGATAACGCTGAAAACCGGGCGTTAAATTTCCAAGTTATACGAGACGTTAAAAGCGCGACCTTGGTAACGCATCGAGAACGTGGGACACCGCGTTTTTGAAAAGTTGTGAACTTCGCGTCCCTCACTTCCAAAATGGACCGTTCAGTTAGGCTGTCTAGGTGTACTACAAATAATAGGAACATATGAGGAATTGTGTATGAGGAAAGGTAGACGGTGGGGTGCACACCGTGCTTTGATATACTGTATCGTGTATCAAGTTTCGGCTATACTTTCACGAGCCGAGCGGAGGCAGTCCATTGCGGAAATCTGTAGTAATGGCTAAATCTAACAGACCCGCACCGTTCCGACATGAGTCGTAAGGATGCGCGCGCATTCCACCTCACCATCAGTTAGTCTGGATTTCTGTCACAACTACCGTGAATTGCAAAATCATCTTCGAAGAAGAGTGGAAAGAGACCGAACCTTCTTTCTGGTCGAGATCTGTGGATATATCTACCCGAGTCGACAATGCCTGCCCATACTATCAACTAAACTGCAAATGGGCTTAAGACCCGTGCTGAGCGGAGCCGAGGCCGACCCCTTCCGGTATGCTCTCAGAGCATGGAAAAATTCGCCTCCGCTCCGTTCCGCGCGGGTCGACTAGGTTCGTGTAGACATAGACACTCCAATATAAATAATTCGACCACGCAGCTGAACCGCTGACGTGAGTTGAGCAAATTTCCAAAATTAAGTTTATAGACCGATATTTTAGGGTTTCGACCAACAATTTGGGAAATAGGTCTATTCACGACGGTGCTGAATAGCTGCAAAATGGTTCGCACGCCATTCCGCATATTGGGAGTATCTTCAATAACACAAAGCATTGCGTGCTTCGCACGCCATTCCACATATTGGGATTGTCTTCAATACACAATACATTGCGTGCTTCGCACGCCATTCCACGTATTGGGATTGTCTTCAATACACAAAGCATTGCGTGCTTCGCACGCCATTCCATATATTGGGATTGTTTTCAATACACAATGCATTGCGTGCTTCGCACGCCATTCCACATATTGGGATTGTCTTCAATACACAAAGCATTGCGTGCTTCGCACGCCATTCCACATACTGGGATTGTCTTCAATACACAATGCATTGCGTGCTTCGCACGCCATTCCACATATTGGGATTGTCTTCAATACATAATGCATTGCGTGCTTCGCACGCCATTCCACATTCTGGGATTGTCTTCAATACACAATGCATTGCTTGCTTCGCACGCCAAACCTCGTATTAGGGGTATTTTCAACACACAAAGCATTGCGTGCTTCGCACGCCAGCCCCACGGTAGAATCCACCACATGGCTTTGAACCGGGTACTTCTATGGTATTTCACGTTTTGATCGATTTTGGGGGAACCAAGCGAGCTATAAGGTCGCGTAAAAAAAACAAAATGTGCAGAATAACATCTTACATTTATATTTTTAGAAAAAACTCTAAAAAAAATTCATTTTCTTAGTAAAAATCTCAAAAAATAGTTACTTCCGGTCAAAAAACTTACTTCCGGTTGTTGGATTTTTTTGGCTAACGAACTCGTCCGAGCCACTTACACAACCAACATGTGTACCAAATTTGGACCAAATCGGACTTAAAATGCGACCGCTAGAGTGCGAACACACATATATATATATATATATATATATATATATATGAATTTTAATGACAGCCCAAAACGTGTTCTGGGGACCATGATCGGTGCTCATGTGCTAGTCCCGACCTTGGGTCTCTCCATAAGGGCCACTGCAATAGCTCATTTTTCATATGGAAATTCGCTAATAATATACAGAGAGAATACCCTTGGCAAAAAATACCGCTCCGCGCGACTCGGCTCGGCTCGCGTAAGTAGCCTATAGCCGTAGCTTTAACAGGACAGTTTCACTAAATGTTTCAGTTGTTTTTTGCTATAATCCTTTAAATTAACTTCATGTAGAGAGGTGGCTGCTATTCGATAGCATACATAAATGTTTCCGTGTCAAACATTTTGCCACTTTGAAGTACACAATAATCATTTTTAAATAAACAATAACTACTAGAATCAGAACAAAGTCGATACTTCTGCCTACTGTGGCCTCTCTGGTAGCTGCGCTGCGAGCTTCGTTCGGCGTTGATAGCGCCGTGTCGTCAACGAGACAGTCCGCATTATCAAAGCTCAATGCCCGGTTAACTCAAATTGATAGGGCTCGTATAACATGGCCCATGGTAGTTAAATTTACCCAATTAACCAACGTTAACGCGACGTTGAAAACGCGGCGCTATCAACGATCGTATAACATGGCCCTAATAAGGCAGCGCGTTGAGGTGCTGCCTACAGTCGATTCCACGTTCACCGTGCAGTACAGAGTGCCCATAAGCCATGTTATCCTTACGACAGTCTCAGCGATAGTAGCCAACTAAAAAACATCAACTCCCATGCAACGCTCGGTCAGTTGACGCAACCCGCATGACAATAAACGTGAGTTCCTTGGAATGGTAGTAGCATGTCTATTATACCGTAAGACCTGTACTGCACGGTGAACATGGAATCGAGTGTAGACCGTTACTCAAGGTCAGTGCGGGGTGATCTAGGGGAAGTAATGTTTATATTGCACTATTGTCTGACTCAAGCCCGTCACCATTCACTTTAAAAATATATAAAATGTTTCAGAATTTGTGTTAATTTAAAGAACTTCCATCCATTTAGATTTTATTGAATACAAATACTCTGACCTAAGCGTAGTCCCCCCCCCCCCCCCACGCCCAACCGCACCGCGGATTAATTGCCCCTGTCCTCTGAAATATGGGTTCGAACTTAGTGACGCATAAATTTTGATTCTATCTGTTCTAGTTTCGTTACTATTTACAAAATACATACACAACTAAATATTTTGTACTATAGTAATTTATTTGGAATTGTATTTTCTTAAATTTTCAACCCAAAATTGTTCCAAGAACCATTTATTCATCAACAGTGATAAAATATGTAAAAGAATGGCTCTTTTGAATAATATTATTACAGCTTAAGAACGTTGCAAACAATATTGATCAAACATAGGCAAACCCCAACCAAAGATTTATAATTTATGTTAAATATACAATCTTACTTAGATTGTAGGGATTCACACGAGAATACACAAGACTTGACAGATTTATTTCGTGTTTATAACTGAGTCTCTGAAGCATTTCTCCTCGCTTCAATCCTTTATACAGTCTAGTTACATAAAGTAACAACTTGACAAATATGGAAACACCAACTGAAATTCACAATAAGCTTAAATTAATGGAAAAAAATATTTCCAGTATAGCTTTGTGTTATTATGTTTGTGTGTATTCTGAAAACATTTTCGACTATTTTTTTGTAAATTATTAGTATTTGTTTAGCAATACAATTCAAAAAGAATGAAAATTGTTTGAAAATTATAACTTTTTTTAAACTTTTAAATCGTTCCATTTATAATTAATAATTCAAAATAACTTGTCATCAAACAATGAAATAGATATTATGTTTTTAATTTAGTTGGTAAAAAATTATATCAGGTGATTTTATATTCTGCTTTGTTTTATATTAAGCCACTAAAGTCAATTATTTCCCTTTCATGGAAACTAAATCAATTCACCAACGCCCTTTTAGCCATAACACAATAATAAATCAACCATGATGAAAAACACCACAAGGGGTCGTAATCCGAGATCAATGTATCTTGATTCTCTGTGCTTTTGTCTCTAGGGGGTTGTTTAAACGAATAGTAGTTATATTAACCTAAATATAAAGTAACATTGTTTACTAGCTCATATCAGCTGCTGATGTATGCAACGTTTCTATTTTGTATGTGGTTTACACCTGTCAAGAACGAGCAATATAAATTTTAAAGTAGAAAAGCCTAAACATGCGTGCATTTCTACTATTTATGAATTAACATGATGCGAGAACAATTATATTCTTTCATACATAAGCAATCTATCTAGGAAGTATACCTATCCATTTCTCCAGGAAGTTTACATTTAAAATTTATTTAAATAAATGTAGATACAAAAACACAAAATACCTTGCTATCACAGATTTAAGTAAGCTTATGTTGTAAAAATTATTTTAGTTCTGCATTGGTATTTACACTGGCAAGACTGTGCATAGTGAAAGTTTGAACTGTATTCAACAATACGGAATACTCCTGGAAATGCACCAATCGCCAAATGTTTAAGTCCTAAATGACTGGGTATATAAGATTAAATCAGGAGTGAACATTTTTAAATGTGTTAATCCTGAAAAATAAAATCTGCCTATAATTTGAATTTTACTGCTGCAACATGAGATAAGGTTGCCCATTGAGAATTTTCTCTGAGATTAGTATTTTAAGAGATCTAAATTGTAGCACAGTTAAAAAAACACCGTGTTTAAAGTTTTTTACATTTTACTTATTAATAATTTACAATCGAATAATTTATTGTAAATATTGACTGAGGGACCCCTTCTTTGTGGGGTTGTAAATCTAAATAATAGTATCGACGAAGGGAAACTCGAAAACTGTGGCATCGTCTATTCCCTGTCCTTATTTTATATTTAAATTGCTTTCGATATTTATATTTTATGTCAACTCTGTTTACTCTTGTTTATTGTCTACGCTTCATAAAACACGGAAAATAAAACTTTCATAAAAATGTATTTATTATGACGTTTAAGAAATGACATATTTCGTTGTGTGCTTTGATGGATGGATGGATGTAAAATAAGTAAATATAAGTGGACCATAGTAAATAATAATAATTAATAATAAATAACTTTGCCAACCCAGCTGAAGGTCAAATGACCATTCTGTACAGTGCTATGTAAATACAATTTGTATATTTTACTTCCTATAGTTGATTATCAAATGTATGTATTTTGTATTTCTATTGCAGTATGTATGGATTACATGTAAAAATAAAGTACTTTTCGATACTGTTTTATTCTGTTCTATTCTAGTCAGGGCCATAATATGCTACGGGGAGCAGGTCTGAAGCTTTAAAGATAGTGAACAAGTCGAAGCAACGCAATATTTTTTTTACCAAAAGACTATTTATTTTTCCTTTTAATACAACAAATAATACATTATATTTGGAAACTGGGTTTGAAAAATTACATTTATTCACGTTAAACATGAATCGAAAGCATATTGTAAAATGTATGACTCAAGTCCGTATAGATTGCCTAGAAATATTGCACAGCAATTCTTAAACAGAAAAGTTTTTGGTACTGGGATTAGAAAAAAGCGGGCAGAAAGTTCGGAATTGAACCAGATTTCAGAACAGAATCCATCGATACTATACTAGGAAATTCTTTGCTGTCGTGGAGGCTATGAAGACAAGAAAGCAAGGTATAGACAGGGCCAGAATCAGTATATCACCAGCATATCTAACTCTCGACCTAAACAAGTGCAGTTATTTGACTGATAAAATATACATTATCTCTATCTAGTTGATTATTAAAGCTAGGGTGGAGCTGCTTGACCTAAACTACAAGCTGGGGTTAGAGGAGCATATTTTCACTTGCTCGTTGTGCTATACAAAATGAGACGGTCTTTCATTTTGTTGCCAAACATCCTTTATTGATTTATCCGAGACGGAGTTGGTTAGGGAAATCTGTTTTAGGTAGAAATGAGTTTTTGAGTTTTATAAATGGGATTGGCGTGCTCTAAGGAATTTTAAAACTATTCATAAAGTGTCATAAGGCTGGTACTTGAAAAACAGTTTCATTATTAATTTAAAAAAAAAAAATTAGTAGATGATGGCTCCATATTATTCTGTTGTATTCCTTTTTTATTATGTTTATATAACGAGAAAGTTTTTCGTATTGTATTATCAAGTAAGGTATGGTATATATTACACTGTTTTAATTTCACGTTGTCTTCTGATTTATTATGTGTTAGCGTGTTCGTTTTTTTGTAGACTCAATAAAAAAGAACAATTTCTGTTTTCTAGAGTTTATTGACAACATGGTTGACGGTCGGTAGACCATTCTCGAAAATTGTTTTTTATGTTAATTTAGTATTATCATATCTAAACGAAATCACTATTTTCATGTCATTTCACTGTGGTCACTTTATTTTGAAATGTTTGTATACGTTTGGCTTTCAAAGCAGGCCATATTAGTCGTATGTAATATGCCCACACTTGCTTTCAGATCAGCAATTTGTTATTTATCGTTAAATCAAACTTCCTTCCAATCAACATCACATTACTGTTTATATTTTTCTGTATTAGAAAACAAAAACGTATTTGTTCAATTACTTTGATGGTTAAAAAAAAAATATTTTAGGGCACATATTTTAAAATGTTGTTGGATAGTGGTTGATTAAATGAAAATTTGTATACAAAATCGGAATTTAGGGAGTCTGTACGACGTACACTGGAAATATATTAAAGATAATCTAAAAAAAGCAGACGAAATGTCACAAAGATATATAAAAGTGGATGTTTAAGTAAGTTTTCTTACAGTAAACGTTTTCATTACAGGAGGGACCACATGAGAAACAACATGTTAGCTATAAGTGAAGTGTCATATATTACGTTTACAGTATGCCCAGAAATAAATGATTCTAAAACTGTAGCTAATTTTTTTATGATTTGCGTTTAAAACAGATATTTATTACCATCGTCGTTGCTACAGCTAGTTTACTAGTATGTATAATATAGTAAACCAGCTGGCCCGATCCAGCTTTACACGGATAGACAAATCAAAGTTAAATGTATATTAACAAAAAATATACTATATAAATAAATATATTACACTATGTATTTCTTATAGGGATTTTTAGTAACTTTGACCCCCCAAACCCCCTTAAAATTTAGATTTTTTTTAAACCCTTTCTTAGCGAGCACCTTGGGCCCTAGAGGAAGCTACATACCAAATTACATTACAATACGTTAGGTGGTTTTTCTTAGTAACTTTGACCCCCCCAAACCTCCTCTAAAATTTCGAATTTTTTGAAAACCTTTCTTAGTGAGTACCTTTGATCCTAGAGGAAGCTGCATACCAAATTTCGTTCCAATCCGTTCAGTAGTTTTGAGAAATCGTGATCAGTGAGTCAGTGGATTTGGCTTTTATATGTACAGGGTGGAACAAAGTTAGTGTTAAAACCTTCGGAAAATGGTTCTATGGTCAAAATAAATAGAAAATGAAGAATAATATATTTTTTTAAAAAACGCTTCATTTTGAAAATATCCGCCATTTTGTTTATTTTACTAAATAATTAATATCTAGAGAACGGTTTAACCGATTGAGTTCAAACTTGGCATGAAGTTTAACCTAACAATGATCTATCTTAAAAAAAAATAAGCGATTATATCCAATCATGTGCTTTAAAATGGCTGCTGTTTGAAAATGTCAGACCTAAATTACTCAAAAACCGTACATTTTAATAAAAAATGTCAAGGTACCTTTTTTGTAGCCCTTTTAATTCCCTATCAGATTATTTAATTTCGAAACAATCGGATGAAGAATAATAGTTAAGTTAAAGATAATGACAGCAAATGTACATACAATATTGTAGTATTTACTGTGTTAGTATAGGATGCCGGGTTGAATAAACCAATTATTACACATAACTTAGCTTTATCCTTCACTAGATTGTTTTAACAGTTACACCACCCGATAGGGAATCAAAAGGGCTACAAAAAGAGTGTCTTATTTTTCTTAAGATTGAAAATTTTTAGGTTAAACTTCACGCCAAGTTTAAACTCAATAGATTAAACCTTTCTCTAGATATTAATTGTTTAGTAAAAGAAACAAAATGGCGGATATTTGGAAAATGAAGCGTTTTATAAAAAAATATTATTCTTGATTTTCTATTTATTTTGACCCATAAAACCATTTCCCGAAGTTTTTAACAGTAAGTTTATTCCCCCTTGTATATATAGATTATTTAATAAACCTAAAATTATAAATTATTAAAGGAGACAACACTTGAACACCTTTTACCTCCAGACACACATATATATTTATCAAGTCATTTAATCAACCTTAAAGTTAAGGTGGTAAGTAATATTCAATGTCTAAATCAGAATAGTATTTTTATGACATAACGGGAGTTATAATAAAGGCGAAACATAACCCGCCTTCTGTTATTAAGGCTTACTCCAAAACAGGTGAAAATATTATAATGCAAAAACCCAACAGCTTTTACCTCCAGACACACATATATATTTATATATATATATTTATCAAGTCATTTCATCACAACCTCAAAGTTAAGGTGGCAAATAATATTCAATGTCTAAATCAGAATAGTAGGTTTATGACATAACGGGAGTTATAATAAAGGCAAAACATAACCAGCCTTCTGTTATTACTTAGGCTTACTCCAAAACAACTTAGCATATAATAATGCAAAAACCTAACCAACACGTTGTTTTAAAGTATTAAATCAGCTGATAGGAGAAATTCCTTAAGGAAAGTTTAGAGTTATTATAGTAAACAGCTTATTAATGTAACAACACTAAACAACAATCAGCTGAGATATTTATTTTGAATAAACAAAAAGAGTTTTTTGTACTATATAATCTATGGGTCTAAATTTCAGTCGTTTTAGTATTATTTTGCTTGTTCCCAATTAATTTTATGATTTTCGCATCCAATGTGTTCGGCTATTTTCGGTTTACTACATGTCCTGAACGAGTTTCTAACACAATTGCATTAATAAACACAACGCAAAGCAACCGTATATTCGCGACAGAAATACTTCAAAATAGTTTTGATAGAATTTGTATTGTTTTGCACTGTCGTGAAATATAATTAGAAATTTAGTTAACATAGAATATATTAGTAAACAATGCGTTATAGGAAAACTATATTGGTTTTACTGAACAATGATTATCTCCCCCCGTAGTCTTAATCCTAAACAATACCACTGTTATAACAATGACTGTGGTTTGTAATATC
>JAGFPH010002097.1:0-30176 GCA_018207615.1 Philaenus spumarius | reverse complement strand
TCCTAAACAATACCACTGTTATAACAATGACTGTGGTTTGTAATATCAGGAAACGTACAATACATGTGAAGTTGAAATGAAAAAGTAGCACGCTCTGCAAAACAAATACAAAGGGGAGACTTGCGTAGACTGCAGGAGGACTTTCTTGGAAGGAGGAAATACAAATGTAATGTAAAGGCGTATTTTTATTTGTATTAGTACACTAGCTGACCCGTACGGCGTTGCCCGTGGTGGTTGGTATTTTCAGTCTTTTTAACGTAATTTTATTCTTTTTAAGTGTTCAGTCAGTGAGTGGTATTTGGCTTTTATATATATAGATCTTAAATAATAAAAGCACTATTGTCATAATAATAAAAGATCTGAAATTATGATTTTAGTAACTCTGATATCCCCAAACCCCCTCCTAAAATTTCAAATTTTTCATACCCTTTCTTAGAGAGCACCTTAGAGGAAGCTACATACCAAATTTCATTCCAATCCATTCGGTAGTTTTGAAGAAATAGTTTTTTAACAACTTTGATCCCCCAAACCTCCTAAAATTTCGAATTTTTTCAAACCCTTTCTTAGTAAGCACCTATGGCCCTAGAGGAAGCTACATACCAAATTTCATTCCAATTCATTCGGTAGTTTTGAAGAAGTCGTTTTTTAATAACTTTGATCCCCCAAACCCCCTAAAATTTCAAATTTTTTCAAACCCTTTCTTAGTGAGCACCTATGGCCCTAGAGAAAGCTACATACCAAATTTCATTCCAATCCATTCGGTAGTTTTGAAGAAGTCGTTTTTTAATAAATTTGATCCCCTTAAACCCCCCCTAAAATTTCGAATTTTTTCAAACCCTTTCTTAGTGAGCACTTATGGCCCTAGAGGAAGCTACATACCAAATTTCATTCCAATCCGTTCGGTAGTTTTTGAGAAATCGTGATTTAGTAAATTTAACCTTACAAACCCCCCCAACCCCCTAAGATTTCAAATTTTTGTATACCCTTTCTTATCAGCACCTACGGCCCTAGAAGCTGCATACCAAATTTCATTCCAATCCGTTCCGTGGTTTTTTTTAGTAACTTTGACCCCCCCAAACCTCCCCTAAAATGTCGAAAGTTTTGAAAACATTTTAGAGAGTATCTACTGTCCTAGAGGAAGCTACATACAATATTTCATTCCAATCCGTTACTAAAAAAAAACCACCGAACGGATTGGAATGAAATTTGGTATGTAGATTCCTCTTGGGCCCTAGATGCTTGCTATGGAAGGGTTTCATAAAATTCGAAATTTTAGGGGTCAAAGTTACTAAATCACGAGTTCTCTTAAACTACTGAACAGATTGGAATGAAATTTTGTATGTAGCTCCAGGGCAGTAGGTGCTGATAAGAAAGAGTTTCAACAAATTTGAAATCTTAGGGGCTTGTTTGGGAGGTTAAAGTTACTAAATCACGATTTCTCCAAAACTACTGAACGGATTGGAACGTAATTTGGTATGTAGCTTCCTCTAGGGCCATAGGTGCTCTCTAAGAAAGGTTTTCATAAAATTCGAAATTTTAGAGGAGCTTTGGGGGTCAAAGTTCCTAAAAAAAAACCACTGAACGGATTGAAATGAAATTTGGTATGTAGCTTCCTCTAGGGCCAAAAGTGCTCACTAAGAAAGGTTTTAAAATAATTCGAAAATTTAGGGGGGTTTGGGGGTCAAAGTTACTAAAAATCCCCATAAGTAATACATCGTGTAAAATATTTATTGATATAATATATGTTTTATAATAAATACATTTAACTTTGATTTAACTTTTATATTTGAGTGTAAATATAAAGCTACAAATATCTGCTCTTACATAGTATAATCACGAAATACCGAACTGAGATGATCACGTTCCAAATTGAACTCTATTGCAAGAATTACTTGTCAGGTTTATCTGTAAATAATGATAGCAGAATCATCCGCCTCGTAGATCAATTACTTATGTTCAAGTTGTCTCCGTTATGTTTGTGTGATGGTGACATACGGTTCACTTTAACTTTAAAACATTTCTTTGACCTAGCGACGACATCTTGCTGTGGAATAAACACTGGTTTTTGTTAGTTTATACAGTTTTTAGAACACAAGTTTATAATCAATTTATGAAATTCGGAAAGTAGGTCCTGTTTTATGATAAGATCTCACTAGAAAGAATGTTTGCCAATTAATCGCAAAAAAATAAGAATCAGTATATTTCTTTCAAAACTAAACTAACACGAATTAAAAAATTGCTATACACGTACGTAAAAACCGAATGTACCAAAATCATTACTTATACCTCATTACTTTACTTGCAGACCTGATTTAAGGAATATGAATTAACAAATTTAAGTTTTTCTATTTTCCCCTTTATTTGTCTTTATTATCATGGTGTCAAATTTTAAGTCTTTCCTTCACGGGAAAATAAATTCTTCTTAATATGAGTCAGAGAGAAAAAAAACTTTTTTGAAACTCTGTATCGTTTAAATGATTCATAGATTTTTGTCTAATTTCAAAGTAACATTATACATTGTAGTTTTCAAACTTTATTTTTAACTTCATAACATTATTATTAAAGAGAGCATTAACATTACTATTAAGGGGTAGAAATAACGCGAATGGGTTCGTACTTATATACACACGGCGTCCGGGACTTGGCTTGACGAACTACAGTTTTCCATGTTTTGAATTCAACTGCTTCAGCTTACACAATATGGAAATAAGATGCTAAGCCTGGTTAAAACTGTTACCACTAATTCCCTTTATAAACTTATAGTTTGATTACTTAGGGAGTGCGGCTGGCCGAAGGGTCGGCCCTACTCACACACACGCAGGCCTCATACACACAGACGCAGGGGATTAGGACGGACCATTGACCTGCCGCGTGAGTCATCACTGGATCACATAAATTATTTAACTATTCATTTTTTAAATTTTTACCTTCGTTATAAAATCTATTAATGCTTTTGACTTGATACCAAACAATATATAAATTTGCTTAAAAAATCTAGATTTTACGAATATTTTCATATTTATTATCATAATACCGAAGATATTATATAGAGTGTGTCGATACAACACATTTGTAACGCGTGATTGTATCGAATATTTCCTCCACTAAAAATCTTCCAATCTCAAAAAAAAAAAAAAAAAAAACCGTTGGAAAAGAAATTATTTAAACTTTAATTTTCGTAGTTACAATTTTTTCCTAAAATGTATATTTACATATGTAATCATCGTTTTAAAATATTAGTTTTCTGAAAAGCCTATACTCCGCGCGAATAAATCACATGGAAAGACTCAACGTTGTCATTTTTTTGAAGCTCTCTACCGCTCGACCGGGATATTTTGACAATAATATATAGATTGGATTCGGCAAGATTTTAACTTTCTAAAACTGCGATCCAATCAAAAGTCACTTGTATAGTTCTAACAAGTGGGACGCCGACGGGCCAGTAAAGACCATATTTTGTGAAATAACAAACAAATTATATGCAAATTATTTATTATGAGTGGCGATCATTCAAATCAATATTTACATAAATCACTTCTCTACGACTTGGCATTCATGAGATAAAGTGCATTATGTAAATGGGCGTTTTTTCCACCTAGCTCCTTCACCTTAATAATAACCCCCTCACTTTATCAGACATTCCTATCCTAAGTTTTGATGAGAAATTCAAAAATGGTGTCAAAGTGAATACACCCCAAAATTTGAAAAAAATTGGGAGTCAATTGGGGGTCTTTACTGGTAACTAAAGATATGGAAATATCTGTAAACTTTTGCAATTGGACAGATTTCAACCAATAAAACATAATAAACCAATAAACCAACAGCCCATTTTGCAACCGAGATAACGCCTATAATTCTTTAAGTTGGAATTTATATCTTTATGCCATTTTGTAGGTAAAACTAAAACCATTTTGTCTTTCGTTTGGTATAAAGTAAACTAGATTTAACTAGATTTTAATCAAACAACAGTGGAAAGTACAGACTTGCGCGTAGAATTCAAACAACGCACGAGATAGCAAATCAAGGCTGTTTCCCACGTTCTTCAACTGTCATTTCATTTATTTCTTGTCATAGTCATTTCGTGTTTGGACTCATTTTTCATGGAATTAAACAACAAATTTAGTAACACAAAGCATTTTACTGTATATAGAACTAGAAATGAATTGCGATTTTGAGGTATCATACAACAAGTGTTGTATTTCTGGGTAGTGAAGGGGACGAGGGCTTTCAGGCAATTAGGACGGTGGCAATGAATACAAAGTACAGTATTCATTGACGGTGGTGAGTGGTGCGTGCGTGAGTCGGGTCCCTGGCAGGTAGAGTCGAGCTTCAGCGGCACTCCCTGAGCAATCAAAGTATATATAATACTAGTGGCTTGTAGGGGCTAAAGCCCCTAATTTATGTTCAGTTACTGATACATAACGTGAAATAAACTATGTAGTCATTTTGAAAACTTTATTTATTAGAACAAAGTATTATAGCAAAACATCTTTGAAAACAATATTTTTTGTGAAATATTCAAATATTTTGAGTAATATTTTTTGTGTAGTTGTCCTTTCCCTATTCACTGGTCTTTTTGATGACTACTTTTACATCTTGAGGTGTTTTTACTCGGCTAAATGCCACATATAGCTGGCCGTGTGTGAAAACTGGTGACGGTAAGTAAATGCCGATTTTGTCAAAGGTTTGACCCTGAGCTTTATTAAGTGTTACAGCAAATGATATCCGCATTGGAAATTGTACTCTTGTCATATGGAAAGGCATGGTTGGGTCTGTTGGAATGATTTTTATCCTTTTTAAGAAAATTACAGTACCTTTTCACAAACTCTGTTATTACTTAGACATTAGTCATACATTTCCAACACCAACATTCGCACTCCATTTACTAAACTGGAACCCATATTCATGTTTCTTATAAGCATAACAAATTGTACCAAATTTTAACTTAAGTCTATGAGGTGGCATTCCTGAAGGAGTTATAGAATTTATATACTCAAATGGGATGTTTAATTCCTCGCTTGGATCGTCTGATATATATCACTTCATCCACTCTTTGAAATCACCTTCAATTAAATTTAAAACATCTTCGTTAATTCTATCGCAGTTTTCATTCAAAGGACAGACTATTACATGATTGCAATATTGTCTAGCAATCACCTCATTTATTGAGTTGCCAAAGACATGCTTGATCAGTAAATCCTCTGAAATTATATAATTTCAGGAATGTGAATATAATCTGATCCTCTGTCACTTATTAATGTTCCATTGCCTATTTGAAGAAGCCAATTAGAAAATAATTTTTCGCCATCATTTGCGCGCATATTTTTTTCAAATGGATGAGTGTAATGTATTTCCAAACTCTGCTTCTTTGAATGCAAGATTCAATTATTTTTATTCTACCAGACAACGGTACCATAGGCAAAATCTGCCTAAAATCACCACAAAAAAGGACTACTTTACCACCAATGTGCATTTGTCCATATACTGAGTCCAAACAATTCATTACATCTTTTAGGAGATGGTTTATACAATCAAAAGCTGCAGCAGGCACCATCGACGACTCGTCTATTTTAATAATTATAGAAGCTCCTCTGAGAATAGTAGCTTTGTTGAAATTATCCTTGATTGATGAGACCTATGAGGGTAGCATGGGTACAGGAAGGCCAAGTAAACGGTGTAGTGTAGTGCCTCCGTCTAAAAGCAATGCTGCTATCCCAGTCCAAGCACCTGCTGAGGCAATTTGGCCTCGATCTAGGATTATTTTCAAAATACATGAGCATATGGAAAGTCTTTCCAAATCCCCCAGCAGCTTCTAAAAAGAATAGTTTCTCTTCCGTATTCCCAGATATTGCATTCAAGATTTGATCCACGGCCATCTTTTGTTCAAAATTATGCTTATGATACACCTCTATGCAAAAAGCAGCTTGTTCCTGTAGATTGTATGTGGGGTTTTCAATAGCGACTTCAGGTGGAACTGGTAGGCCGAGAGTAGCACAGTTGAATCCGTTTTCTCTCAGAATATTCTGGATTTTTTGTAATGATGCCATTTCTGCTTCATGAGGATCAATGTCATTCATATCTTCGGTTAGTTTCTCTTTGATGGTAGTCCGTAATGTTAAAGGTGACGTTGGTTCACAGAAACAGCAAATGAATGCAAATAATTATTGCCTGAGCTGATGTGGCATTTGTATATTCTGTAATTCCTCCAAGCAACGGTGCCATTCTTGATCGTTTTGAAGGAGTCCACGTGATAAAACTGCCTCTTTAAAAGTATCATATGTTGTACCATTGCAGTGCTGTAAATCCTCAAACGATGTAGCACCCTTAACATGAAGTAACAATATGCGTATATAAAACCAATTTGATTCATTAGGTGCCACATTATACATCCTTCCTATAACTTTACCACCCTCTCTCTGTCGAGGCATTCACGCATTACCCGATAACCGATAATGTTGCGAAATTTCATTGTATAAATACTGGCGGGCAGTTGGTTCGCGGTTGTTTAAATCAAACCATGCTGTGAGAGTTGTATGCTTTTCTTCAGATCAATTGAGTGCAGCCTGTTCATTTCCTTGTTTTAAATGGAGGCGCCAAATGCTCTCATGAGAACTTACATATCGCATATTTGAAAAACTTTTAGTTCTATCGTAGACTATGGCATTGTTAGGTTGATTAACATTACTTACAAATTCTATGCATGCAGAATCATAACCTTTATATACATGGTACTTAAATAAATACTTTACAGAACGAACTGTGCAACAATTTTCTACATTAATGTGCGTATTATACTTAAGTTAACATATAATTGTTATAAGGGACAACATCTCTATTATCAACTTGGTAGATACCTTTTCTTGCAACTATTCCATCATTTTTTTCGGCGGTAGTTGGGGGGTTATTTTCTATAGTTTCCTCTAGAAACTCTTTTGGGTATTTCTAAGTGCAACAATTTTTTTTCATGCAAGGAGATTTATTCTTGCGTTGACCACATAATATGGTCCGTGTATCATATTCCTTACGACAATATTATGAAGTGTAGGAAATTCTTGTCGATTTGGTAGTTCGGCACAGACGCATTGGTCAATTTGAGCTGGTTCTCGGAACTTTGATCCTTCATCAAGAATCAATAGCATATGGCCTTGTGGCAGGATTGTTTGTTTGGTTTCGTCAGTGTTTAATTCTGGGTTGATTTGTGTTCCACAGGTTCTAAATTGAATAACTTTAGAAATATTTAATCGAGTTCAATAAAATTTGAACCACATATAGAAAACATACCTATAATAATAATATTAAAAAATCAGATTGTTACAACAAATTTTAATACCTGAACTGATTAGGCCTATAAAAATTACTTTCCGATATCTTGATTTGGTGAAAAATTGTAATTTAATAATATTTAACAGATTTTAATAAAATTTGAACCACATATAAAAAACATATCTATAATAATAATATAAAAAATCAGATTGATACAACAAATTTTAATACCTTTACTGATTAGGCCTATAAAAAATAACTTTCCGATATCTTTATTTGGTGAAAAAATTTTTGTTCATGTCTTCAGTAAAAATTGAATAACTTTAATAATATTTAACCGATTTTAATAAAATTTGAACCACACATAGAAAACATATCTTTAATAATAATATAAAAAAATCAGATTGTTTTAACAAATTTTAATACCTTTACTGATTAGGCCTATAAAAAATAACTTTCCGATATTTTTATTCGGTGAAAAATGTTTTGTTCATGTCTTCTTCAGTAAAAATTGAATAACTTTATAACTTAATATTTAATGATTTTAATAAAATTTGAACCACACATAGAAAACATATCTTTAATAATAATATAAATAAATCAGATTGTTTCAACAAATTTTAATACCTTTACTGATTAGGCCTATAAAAATTACTATTTCAAATTCGTTAAATGGTGAACAATATTTATTTTTATTTTGTATTATTTGACTTTTATTTGAATTATGTATTTTGTTGTGAATGTAATAATTTATAGAGAATTTTATTGTGAATCCAAATCTTTTTTAATATTTAAAATCGAATATATAGATAAAAAGATATGTACATTTTTAAAATGTATTGTAAATTTTGTTTGCAAAGTATATACGTTTTCGATACTAAAAATTTAATCACAATAATTTATAAACAAAGTAATTAAAATGTATCGTATCTTGATGATTTTTTCACGGAATGTGTGTAATAATTTACTCTGTGTGTATAATAATATACCACGCCACTTCAGTGTGTAACTCGCCTTACTCGCCTATTTGCATTACGTCTGTCCGCTACATTTCTGAACATTCTCCCACGTCTTGCTGGTCTTCCCCCAGTTGATAACATGATAGAATTTATGCAAAATATTAAGAAAATTATAATTAATGTATGAAAAGTTAATAGAACAGCCACACAACCTTAAAAAATCACACTTATAAGGTTTCTCTTCTATGTGTGTGTCAACGTTTATGTTTTATAGGTTAATAAGTAGCACATTTTATTTAACAATATAATTAAATTTACATTAACTAACTGTCATATTATTTTACAGAACAGCTGTTTTATTGTTTTAATTTATTTATTTAACACCAAATGTTTTAATGTAAACTACAGAACAGCTGTTTTTTTATTTTAATGTATTTATTTAATACCAAATGTTTTAATCTAAACAAAACAGATGTTTTTAAATTCTCATGTATTTCTTATGGGCATTTTTCGTTTTTCGGGGACCCCAAAAACCCCTTAATTTTAAATTTTAGAAAAAACTTTTATTTTTCCCTCGTTCCTTGAATCGATACCTTTAATTTGATACCTCTCCCATCATCCTCCGATTTACCTAATTCCAACAATTTTGAATCTAAAATTTCGCTTACAGAATTATATATAAGGATTGTAAGGGTCGCCGCCGGAATACTACCCCTCGGAAAACTACCCCCCCAAGCAGGTACCTACGTCATTTTGACGTCAGAGATCGGGGAGGCAGTTTTCCAGTCACGCACACTCAAAGTTTCGATATAATTAGAATAAAAAAAAAAACTAGAGGACTAACCTAAACTGTTTAGTCACAGTATGTTGCCGATAACAGTATAATTGTAGGAACCTGCTTGGGGGGGGGGGGGGGGTTTTACGGGGGTAGTATTCCGGCGACCCGCTTTTGCTAGGGGGGTAGTATTCCAGTCGCGGACACGGCTCCCATATTGGTTAGTTGGCAGATTTCGTGACGTCACGTTTCACCTGGGGGGGTAGTTTTCCGGGGGGGTAGTATTCCGCATCCCCAGTTTTATAACTGAGCAAAAGGCTATAATGTATTATATTATAATATGGAAACAGCTTTATACGGCAAATCCCAGAGGTGTTGTAAGCAGAAGCAAATTTGGTTCACCGTAGTTTAAATTAATCTGCATTATGGTGGGTTTTTTAATTGTCGTCCGCCATATTAAATCCTAACATTTTAAAGTAGCAAAGTAGATATGTGACACATGATTTCGATGTAAAATTTTGCAAGATAAACAATGGTCTAACACATTTTCCTGTTAATGCCTTTGTTTTCGACCATTTAAAGCTGAAATTGTGTAAAAATCGTGTAACAATTAAACAAGATAAAACGATATACATGCATAGTTTTATTGGATTTTAAGTATTTTGAAAATTTTAGGGTATGATGTATAAATTTATTAATTGTTTTACGTTTTTATGTTTCTTTTAAGTCGTATGTTTAAAATTTTAAAAGAAATATTGCAATATAGTGAACAATAGCAGTTAAATAGCAGTTTAGTTTTTTGTTGTGTTATTAGTTTATATTGCTTATTATTATCAATACTATACTACTATTTACAGTTTGTTTTTGGAAAGAAAGCTATTATTATGCCTTGAAAATATACTCGGTAATTTTAATTTTGTATTAATATTTGGTTCAGTTTACAAGCTATCCATTTATAATATTTAGACTTTGAACTTAAAGTGATTTACAAAGTTTGAATGTAAGCATGAATCGTGTGGTTTTACGTACGCATTTACACTTTCCTAATGCATTTAACTGTTAGCATATAATTTTATTGTGCTGTGTAAAAACTTCATGAGATATTGTTATACATTTCAAATGCTTTAAGATCTCGTTTAAAGTGTTATTTTGTTTATGTAATTATTTACGTTTAAAAAATTATATTTTCTTTTTATATTGTTTTAATCATTATAGAGTATTTTTTTTATGCAACATGTTGAGGAAACTATTGTAAATTTTACCCCAGTCTAAAAAGATGACACAAAATATGACTGCAAAACACGATGCACCAAAATATACAATAATGCGACCACGCAGCTGAACAGTTGACGAGAGTTGAGCGAATTTACAAAATAAAATGTATACATGTTTTTCGGTTTCAAACAACTATTTGGGAAATTGATCTACTCACGAAGGTGCTGCCAGCATGTAGCAAATATATTGCCATCGGTCACCATGGTAAAAGCCGTGGATTTAATTCTGGTACTTTTAGGGTATTTTACGTTTTGATTGTTTTTGGGGGAACCAGATGGGCTATAAGATCGCGTAAAAAATAAAATGTGCAGAATTATTTCGTATGTCTATTTTTTTTAAAGAAAACCTAAAAAAAATTAAATTCTAGAACGAAAAATCTCAAAAATTGTTACTTTCGGTCAACATTTTGATCTACTTCCAGTCAATTTTTTTTTTTTTTTTTTTGCTAACAAACTCGTCCAAGCAACTTAGAAAACCACCTGCGTACCAAATTCGGACCAAATTGGACATAAATTGCGTTCGTTAGAGTGCGCGCACATATATACATGTTACTTCGGGTCACAAATTTGATCTACTTCCCGTAAATTTTTTTGGCTAACGAACTCGTCCAAGTGACTTAGACAACCAACGTGTGTACCAAAAGTGGACCAAATCGGACGTTAAATGCGTCCGTTAGAGTGCGCACACATATAAACATAAAGTTACTTCCGGTCAAAAATTTGGTCTACTTAACGTAAATTTGTTTGGCTAACCTACCAGTTCAAGCGACTTAGAAACCCAATGTGTGTACCAAATTTGGTCCAAATCAGACGTAAAATGCGTCCGTTAGAGTGCACACACATACATACATAAATATATGCATATATACATAAATATATGCATATATACATAAATATATGTATATATATATGATTTTTAATGACACCCCAACGTGTTTTGGGGACCATGATTGGTGCTCATTTGCTACTCCCGACCTTGGGTCTTACCATAAGGGCCACTGCAATAGCTCATTTTTCCTATAGAAATTCGCTAATAAATAAATGTATCACCAACTAGACAGCCAATGTTGTTCTAATAAACACTTCTGAACATACAATTTAAATAAAATCGTACCCATTGCTAGTTGTTACTGTATTCATTTCTACTATCTGAAAATATGTAAAATGCGCTTTATGCCCATGTGAGTTTTTAAATTATCAAATACAGAATTCGTATATCCCGGCCGAGCATAAATATTGATATTGCGTCAACAAGATGAACGTTTCTCGTGGGAATCGCTCCGCTCAAGAGGGGGAACTGCGAACCACCCGTTTTGCACAGTGCGAATATTTTGTACTTACAATTTCAGTGTCGACTTTTTCTAGCTTTTCTAGACGACTTGTTTGCTACATAGCATTTGCCATTATCGCGTTAGTGAAAGTTTAATGCAATGGTAGTGGTTACAATTAATTAATTAATGTTGCTTTTGTTTTCATTACATTTACCTCTAATGATAATCTATTTACATTTTGACTTTACTGATTAATAAAAATTAACAATAACTATAGTTACATACAACCGTATATAGGAAGTTCCTAAAATTAAAATTGTTATGTCCTAACATATAAAGGGTGGTTATAAAGTCACTTCCTCCCCTTTTAACTTTTGTGTTTGTTAAAATAAACAAATATCCTTTGGGGAACGATACTAACTTAACTAATCTAAGCTTGCTAATGTATTTATGTATAATACAAGTACTTAATACATGTAACCAGCAAGTACAATCCACTAAATATAATCACATAAACCTATTGCAATACATGAAAGAAATAAAAATATGGGAAAAAAGTGAATTGTAAAAATACAAAAAAAAAAAACAAGAAAACGCCAAGAATGATAATGACTGATAAAAGTTTTTGCAACTATAAAATAATAATCACTAGATATCTACTGAATTCTCTACACCGCCAACAATTGCAACCTAATAAATTTGAGGTAAAGTATATTTTACGTAGAACGTTGCCCTTATATGGACAAACAAAAATAATTCGTTAACACACACACACACTCATAAAATATGAACATAGTTTAGTTTAAACATTTGTAAAGAGTCCTTTGTGAATCGTATATTTGGAAAAAGTAAAAAAAATATATATATTTCATAACGTATTTAGCTTTTACATAACCAACGTAGCCCGACATTAAAATTTTTAACACTGTATTCATCAGCCTATATTTTTTAAACAATTCTTCATACAATTAAATTATTTATTGTTGGGGCATAATCAAACCAATGTTAACTCAGCAAATGGTAGTTTGTTTTATGAAAATTGTACAATATGGTACTAACATTTAATTCAATTTAAACTTTTTAGCAGGTTAAAACTAACAAGTACGAATACAATGGGAATGTGTACAACTCCGTGAAATGACATGTGTAACGGAGTCGTCACGTTATAAGTGATGTTGATTTTCAGACAGTGTATATATTTAAATTTTTTCAAGTGTTTGTGTTTTTTTTAATGTTTTATGTTAATTGTGTATAGTTTGTTACGACGTGTTCCTCAACAGTGGAATTAATATTTTGAGGTTGATCTGATGATGGTGGCATGAACCACCGAAACCGGTAACCCAAAAAGGGTATATTTTAGAGTGCTCGACGGTTGAAATAAGGCAATTATACCTATTATTATAATAATTGCATTCTTGGAAGCTAAAAAACATCATGTTTACATTATATTTACCTTTTTATACTAACTTTTTGTATTTTGTAAAACTGTTTGCTATGATAACAAATCAAATCTGATGACTATTTGTAAATAAAACATGGCGTTTGAACTATTTTCAAACAATAATAATCATCACCCTTAGCAAAAAAACAGTTCTTTTAAGAGATTTCTCCATTATGTTATATATTGATTATTATTGATTATTATACTGCAATGAAAACAATTGCTAAATACATACAGTATAGTTAACAATGATTTATATATGTCTATACAAAGCAAAAATAAAATAAACATCATAAAGTCTGTCCTGTGTTTGGTGATCTAACAACCAAGTTATTTTAAGAAAGGAGAGTTGTGGCTGAATGATAATTTTAATCGAAACAAGGGATTTTGTAGAATATAGTTTTTACTGATTCAGCTCGCACCGGTAAATATTTTAATCTCTAGCCTTTTAAGGTATAGGCCCTGGATCAGTTCTAGATCTACTCATCAAGTGGTTTTGTAGCAGAAAGATAATTAGGCTACAATTATTACAAACCATCTTTCAGATATGCGATCGAAAACTTCATTAAGCTAAAATTTTACTGTATATTTACTGTAATTCAGTTTATGTTGATGATTTTAATACTGAAGGTTCTAACCAAGCATTCAACACAAGACATGAACAAGACCTTGTTAATCGCTACACGAGATTGAATAAATCTCTTAATAGTTTTATGTGTTAACCATATAAGCGCCAGGCAACGAGAATTCTCGTCGATGCGTTTAAATCAAAATTAGTGCATCAAACATAATAGTAAGTATGTCATATTATATACCATTGTACTCAGGACATTCTGACGATTAATTTGGTATAGTGTTGTTTACACTATGACTTATCTCACAAAAAAATACACAAAAGTTCAAAACATGACAAAAGCGTTAGTCTGTCTCATGACAGCAAAAAATAAACGGAGTTTTCCTCTTATCTTATCATAAACATTGTCTGACAAACAAGTTAGTTATGTCATTTCATAGATCGAGACCTGTATATTTTGTATTTATAATTAAATAATTTTTATTATTTTTACAAAATCTTTATTTTTGAAAATTTGATTTAAAAATGTATTTATTTTACCGTTTGCTAGGCAAAAAGTTTCAGAATATAAAAAAAAATTTAATCTGTATAGCAATGTTTTCCATACTTTTCTAAACAAGAAAATATATAATGGTGTACACTTTACTTGAATAGGCTACATTATATAGAGTTTTCAATATGTATCGTTAATTTTTTGCAAAATGCTCATTTTTGGTATTTTACCCCAAAACTAATTTTTTTTTAGAAAGTAATTTTTTTATTTGTTCTATGTAAAGACAATTTTTTTCTACATTTAGTACTTTTTGGATTTATAATTTAATTTTTTTTCTATTTTTCCAAGAGCCCTACTTTTGAAACTTTTATTTACCAATTTAATTTGTTTTAAGTTCAAAACGCAAAATAAGTTAGAGAATTTTTTTTAAATATTTTATCTACACAGCAATGTTCTTCATACTTTCCTGAACAATAATATGTATAATAGTGTACACTTTACATGAACAGGATACATTTTATACATGTTTAAGTGATAATAAGTTCAAGCAATGAAAAAGTGCCAGACGCTTAGAGTTATATCTACCAGTAATTGACCTGACGCTTATAGGGTTAACAATATAAATTATTCAATAAATTACCATTAAACAGTTGAAGAGGTATCTGCAAAAGTAATTTTTTACAAATTGGCTTAAATTATTACACATAAAATGAATAAATTGAATGTCTTATTGAATATTGTACATTATTAATTAAGAATAATTTACCTGAAAATGTTAATATTAAAAAAGTAATTTGTAGAATATATTTATTTGGGGTAACTTTGTATTTTGAATTATATTAATCACTAGCATTATATATGATATTAGACTCTGGGGAATTTATACATATACATCAGCTCATAGAGTGCTTTTATGGTAGCAGAGACAATCATAATTTATTATAGAACATTTTTCAGAAATGCAATCGAAAATTACGCCAAAACATTTCCTGTGTCTACCCTCTATATTTTCCGTAATTCAGTTTGTGTAAGACGATTTTTTAATACTGCAGGTTAACAGGTTGCGACTACTCAAGACATAAACAATACCTTGTTACTCCTTGCTGTAGAACGAGTAAATCTAATAGAGTATTGAGTATTATGTGTCAGCAATGTAAATTATTCAATAAATTAACAGTTAGAGGCATGTATGAAAGCAGATTCAAAATTGTTATTCCAACAACAACAACTGGCTCAAGCGTATGACCTTTTTCTCAAATTATACAATTTATCTATTGAATATTGTAGTCCAGTTTTTAAGAATAATATATCTGAAAATTTTTTTCTTAAAAATTTAATTTTTAGTATAAATTGGCAATTTTATGTATACTTAGCCGTTTCAAATTTAATCGTATAGTTTTAATTAATGTATTATTCTTTTTTCTGACATTAACAAAACGAGATAAAAATCGTAAATCTCGTCTAAACATAGATACCAATCAATAATACTATTTGCAGAAATTTAAGTTTTATACTCAAGAGCCCTCAGAACTTTACTTAACTAAAACGATTCACTAAGTAGAGAAATTTGTATCAATAAAATAAATTAAATTTGATAGAATGTATAATCGCCTCTTTGACGTTTGAGCGTTATTGATTTTACTGCCACTGTTTCATGGTGATCATGAATTGTTTAGAATTACTTTGTCTTGTGCCTGCTATGTTTGCCTACACGAGGAAGTAGGTCACCTTTGAAGTGCTCTTAACAGCTTAAAGCACTCTTCCTATCCTTCTTGGTTAAAGTCAAGATCACATTTTGTGTCCTTGAAAAATTAGGGACCTTAAGAACATGAATTAAATAAAAATAGCGTATGAAAACAAAATCTTATTTTGAAAGTAAACAGTGAAATAAATCTCCATAACAAATGTAGTTTTGTAAAAACTCAAAGTGTATTATTTGATGTTTAGTAAATTCAGTACTTGGTGAAATCAAAATTATATTTCTATACTAATATTATAAAGAGGTAAATTTTTTTTGTTTGTATGTAGAGGGTAATCTCTGGAACTACTGAACCGATTGATAAAATAGGCTATTAATAAAAAGCTACACTATACCTGAGTAACATAGGCTATAATTCATTTTGATAAAAAACCTTTTTATTTCAATATTTGCAAATTTAGCCAGGAAAAAATCTTACGATAGGCCTAGACTGATGAATCGTCACATGTATTTACATTTATTACCATAGAAACCAATTGAATAAAATATTTCCATAAACAGCTGATTTCAAACTTGGAATCAATTATTGAAATTTCTAGACCTGAGCCTTGCTGGTTCTTTTAACCTTTATTATAACTGTTGTTATAAAATATACGAAATAATTTCATTTGAACATTTAACATTATTTACCATCTTAGATTTGGGGTTATAATTAATAATATTATAAAGAGGTGAAATTTGGTTTGTTTATTTGTTTGTATGTAGAGGGTACTGTTGAACCTATAGAAAAAAATAATTTTAGTAATAAAAAGCTCTACTATCTTTCACTAACATATAGGCTAGAATTAATTTTGATTTAAGGGTTAAAACAACCCCTAAAACAATTATTATTAATGGTTATACTTTCCTTAAAGCTAAAGAGCTGAAATTTTTTACATTTATTTCTTACAAGATACATAGAAAAAGTAAACTAGATTTGCATTTTGTCACGTGTTGCTAAAGGGTGAAAATTTGATAACGACCCCTAAAACAATAAAAAGTAATTGTTATATTTTCCTTAAAGTTAGTGAGCCGACAATTTGTACATTTATTAAGAAATAAACATACATAAAAACA
This sequence comes from Philaenus spumarius, assembly GCA_018207615.1. Lineage (NCBI taxonomy): Eukaryota > Metazoa > Arthropoda > Insecta > Hemiptera > Aphrophoridae > Philaenus > Philaenus spumarius. The sequence continues at coordinate 13,311 of JAGFPH010002097.1, read as the reverse complement.
ACATTGTAAGAAATTGTAACAAATTGTAAGAACAACATACATAAAAAAAGTATCATATATTGACATTTTGTCGAGTGCTGCAAAGAGGTGAAAATGTAGTACAAATTTTGATCTTTATACTTTCCTTAAATCTAGAGAATAACCCCTAACTTAAGGAATTTAAAAATAAGCACTATGTTATATCCTAATTAAAATAAATAAGACATATTAGAATTTAATTTCAGGGTCTATTTATATCTATAAAATAACCTTTTGCATTTGCTTCGACGCGATTCACCGTGAGCGTTTACGAGCGAAGCGAACAGGTGGCGGAGCCCTCTAGTCATTAATAATTAGCAACATTTCGTAAAATGTCGGTATCTCAGAAAAAACTATCTATTGCCACATTACATTTTTTTGATGCTAGATTTTCCAAATATTCCCAAAAATTTGACGATTTAGAAAAACTTGGACCTTTTTAAAATGGTGTACCATTTAAAATGTTGTTTTCTGAGAATAAAGCCATTCACAGATAAACCGTAAATAAAAATACACAAAGCAAAATATTGTACGTTTAGGTCCACTATCATAGAAACGGCACGAATTATTCTAAACTTTGTTAAAGTATTACATTTAAAATGTTTTTAAAATTATGCAAAATTTTGTTTATAATGATGGATTGATCATATTTTAACAATTTGTTTCCATTTGCCATTATTATAAACAAAATAATACAAGACGTTGCGAGAGTATAAATCATCTCTCGTTATCAAGTGAGAAACTGAAACTAACCCACCCATACACAAACTAAAATAGAAATCATAAACTTAGAGGACTAGTCCTATGTTAGACGTGGAAGCTTAACGTATAACTAGTTGTATTTTTAAGTTAATAATAATTAGGAACGAAGAACTGAAATACTAGATCTGAGGTGTCAAGAAAACTTAAAACCTAAAGACCGACAGAAAACACTGTCAACAAAGTGTGACAGATGCACAAGACAACAAACAAGGCAGCCTTTCAAACAAACGGACTGCTGACCTGAAACTGTATACTGTGGAAACGTCGCATCGTGTATTATTTACTTTAATGATGGCAAATTTCCGAAAATAAAATGGTAAATAAATCAACCTACATTTAAATATACAATTTTTATTTTTCTATAAATTAATCACTTTATTTATATTTTCCGTGCACTTTCTTTTTTTAAATGCCTTCGAAAAAGTAAAATTTTCTGCCTCCATTTTCAAATTTTTGCAGATATGACACAGTTCAGGTTCAGAAATCGTATTTTTGAGATTCTTTTGATTTGAAATCCCATTTATCTACAATGCAATTTGACATTTCTTAGTTAAAGGGTATTTAATTTACTCGAAGTTTTACATTTTAAAATTTTGTAAACTTGTGTGCAAATTGGGAGTTGTTTGAAATTGTATCTTTAGCAATAGAGTTCTAGAGTAAAATCGTCCAGTTATACTAAAACAATGCAGCACCTTAAACTTTGAACGATTATGTGCATTTTATTTAAATGCAATTAAGTCAACACTTTTCATAATTTTACATTTATTTGCATTTGAAATTTCTTCAAAACCCTCCCACACTCCCTAAATATGCTATTTGAGCACTGGAATTTTATCTAAAATGGCCTTACCTAAAGGGTTTTAGTTGAAGTCAAGTGTTTGAACTGATTCCTTTGCTAGCTGTACAAGTTGTACAGGTGACTGTTACTCACCCTGTGTTTACGAACATAAAAAGTAAATGTTTGGGTAGAAAGAAGAGAATTCGTTTAAAACATACTTTAATCAGCATTATTGTTGTTAAAACAATGAATAAATCATTAGAAGACTTGACTTCATAAAAAAAACAATAGAATTACCGAAATACCTAGAGATCCCACCCATAAATTCAACAACGATGTCAAATCAGCTATAAACTCAAGCAAAAATATTCTTACAGAATCCCAAAGGAGAACTAATAAGATTATCAAACCTTCAATCACAAACCTCAAGGCTCTATCTAAGATACACAAAACGGGACACCCCATTAGGCCTCCGTGGTTAACTTTATGAACGCACCTTCATATAGGATCAAAGACATTCGACAAAATAATAAGAAAAAAAACTTAACTTTCATCAAGAGTAAATATTTAAAATAATTTAGACCTCTAGACAAAATAAAAAATGTTAACACACTCAGCAACACCACATTAATATAATTTCATATCGTCAACATCCCCATTGTTGAAACTGTATCAATACTAGAAAAAATCCTACGCACGAATAACATGTTAAACAGCGATTGAACTAACGAACTAATACAATTACTCAAAGTCTGCTTAACACAAAACTATTTTTGCTTTAACGATAAATTTTACATCCAGCAACAAGGTTTAGCAATGAGTTCTCCACTTTCCAGTATAATGGCTGAAATATTTTTAAACAGTATTGAAACCACCCATATAATTGGTTAGTACAACTTAACCTAACCTAACAAGCACTTTCACAGAATACAATATTACTACAGATATGTCGACGACATAATACTTTTATTTAACGTTACCGCCAGACAAATAAATTTAATGTTAAATTATTTAAATCCGTTACACCCGAACCTACAGTTTACCCGGGAAATTGAATGAAATCAAAGTCTCATAGTTATGGGGTGATAGGATGTGGCGTGGATGGTGTGGCCATGTATTAAATATTTAATATTTAATCAATATTTAAATATTGATAAAACTATTTAGACCCCACAATAATGAAATCACATAACAAGCACAAATTCAAAATATACAAAAAGCCCAACCAAACCAGCCACATCCAATTACCCCATAACCCACAAACTCGCCGCCCACAACAGCTTTGTACACAGACTAACTACTCAACATACCCATGAATAATGATGCCTAGAATCGCGAATTAAATACAACTAAATTTATACTCACATCCAATGGGTACGAGTACCATAAAATAGAAATAATCATTAAGAAACAAATAAAAAACAATCAAAACGAAGATTGAACGCACAAATAAAAGTCCTCCAAAAACAAAGTACGTATTAATGGAAAATACGCCAGAGCTTTAGAATTCCCAATAAGGATCATATTCCACAAACAAGGGTACCATGTCGCATATCGCACTTCCCATAACATCGGATATCTGCTAAGACCAAAAAAAACTTCTGATAAATTTGAAGGTAATGGAATATACATAATAAAATGCGACGACTGCCCAAAAATGTACATAGGACAAACAGGACATTTCGTACATGGTTTAAAGAGCACATCCCTTCATCCACATCAAATAGAATACAACAAACCAAATTTGCCGAAAATCTTATTGACTCCAATCTCGGATATACAGATATCAAATCAAATTTATAAATAATACATAAATGCAGGTAATCATTACAGAATACCCGTAATGAACGCCAAAGAGGAATACGAGATTTAAAAGCAACAAAAAACAGACCCTGATATTTTATAAATAGCAAGTCTCGATTTCATTCACATACACTGTTTGATTTAGTAAAGGAGCTGGACAACAATACCAAGATCAATCTCACCAACCAACAGCGCTATCCAACTACGGTAACATAAGACACTAACGGAGCGAATCTGAACTGAACACGGCAGAATCACTAATAGACCTTCTGCCCCGGTCTATATTAAGTTTTAACTTTATATTGTGTAGTATGCGTATAAGTGTTTTTATGTATATGTGTTAAAATGTTTTAATGGTGACAACGTTACCAGTGTGTGAACAGCTAGAAATTTGAAAATGACTCAATAAAAATAGTTTAAACGGCCGTCATATAACGACGGCAAGCAAGGATGTCTGACAGATCGTCAATAATTTAAATATATTATTAATATTATTTTCACCTAAATAATAGAATACTTTAAGAAGAGGTTTCAGTAAGTAAACTAAATCTAAAAACTGGAAAGTACAAAGACGAACGCAAGGCGTCACTTAGTAATCAGACGTATCTGTCTCCTCTAAATATTCAAAGTAGTCGACGAAACATTATACCTTGATTTTAATGTTCAAGACGCTAAAAGCTTTTTAAAAATTCCGAAGAGGAAAAATAAGAAAACACACTATGCATACATAATATTCGCGAGGTAAACCTTTGTGAAATTAGGAAATCCGTGTTCGCAATATTATTCTTATAAGTTAATGTGTTTTAATTTTCTCGGTTGGAATATATTTTTGTGTTTGGTGTCTATCAAACTTTTGCTCATGAATGTAATAACCTTTTTTGAAATTTTATGTAAATGTATCATAGATTAATTCCAATAAATGGTTTTGTGAATTTTAAATGAGTCACAAACTTTAAAGCAAGTAATTCTATATTACTTCCTTGCAAAATCCATATGCGTTTCTAAGACATGTATTGTTTCTATTAATCCTAAAAGCAGTACGTAACAAGAAGGATTTCGAGAAAACACCATCTAAAGTTTTACCCATTAGCTTAGTTTACTATTCAAATTTTTTTAAATTTAGATACATTCATATGAAACAAGTTCATGTGGCAAGTTTTATGGTATAGGCTATCCTACACTCTAATACGAGCAACGTCCGTTTGTTTGTTTGCACGTATGTTTGTTTGTACGTACGAGCAATCACGAGATCCAGCGAAAGGATTTTGCTGAAAGTTTGGGATTAGAGGCTTTTGGGTCTAAAAAATCGATTGGTGAAAACCACACCTCAGGAAAACTCGTATTTTTCTAAACAACTCATTTGAAAATTGAAAATTTTTAACATTGGGCTTTTGGAGTTTAAAATCATTACATATGTTTATTGACTATAATAATAACAGTAATCAGCTGTTGCCTATAATACTTTCATTATCAGCTGATTTCAACACCAAACGTAACTAAAACTTTATTTTTGTGCTGTTATTAACCGTTCTAAAACCATTTTCACCAGTTTCTGCATTCTTTATATTTCTATGAATGTAATATAAATTATCTAATGATTACAAATATTATTTGTTATTTCTAAAATACTTAAACAAATTCAGTATGTGATTCGTATTTGCATACATTTTCCTAAAAAAAAGTACTGAGCAATGCTCGGTCGCCCAGGTACTTTTTGCTTTTAAATAAGTAAAAAAACTAAATTATATGAAAAGTAGTAAATGCGATTCTTTTGCTAAGTAATATATTTTGTTATTTTTGTTGAATAAGTGCTGTATGTTGCACAGTAGTTAATTTTTTGTTCGTGTTCGTCATGATTTATTGTTAATGTATATTATTATAATTAAGTATTCTAAATGCAACTGAAGCCAACTAACCTAACTTTAATTTAGTCATGTCTCTTAATTACCTATCACGACTTCGGACATTTGACCATCCTCAGCGTATTAGAAACTTTAAAACATCTCAAAACAAAACATAAATTTCTCTACGTGTGGAGATCGTAAAATTAATAAATAAATCTCACAACTAACTAAATTAAATTTTGATTATTTGGCAAAATTGTATTAAGAACACTTAAATTTCACTAATCCATGAGGTAATTTGGAATTAAAATTAATACATACATGGAATTAAAATACACAAATAAAATTACTCGTACTTAAAAGCCTTGATTGCTTAAGGATTATTATTATACTAAAATTTAAGAATGTAAAAATTTATTTTATATATTTTTTATAACTTTCATTGAATGGAAAAATAGTTCACAAAAAGTTGTCTTTTGGCTAAGACGCTGGAAAATCTTTCCAAAACTGTTTCCAATTTTCTGGCAGTTATTCGTTTAGAGATTGTAGAATATTCTTCTTTTTGCGTTCTGGAAACGCCACATAGAGAATTGTGGTAGCTGGCAAGTTTGATCTTTATTCATTTATTTTTGTGTAAAAGTCCATTTATTGATTTAATACATCAAACTTTGTTTTGTACAATAGGTGACATTTGGCTCTGACAGCTTTAATGTGGACAGTCTTGGTGAGTTTTTAAATTTTTGTTTTTGCATATAATTAGGTCAGTGAAAGAAGTCATAATTTAAAATTTTTAATATCTAGAATAATTTTTTTTTCACAGCACTTGAAAGTTCTCAAAGTCCTCGTACGCTTCTCTTTGAATCTACCGCTGGATATTGAAAACTATCCGCACTCATGAACGAGGTTGCAAATATTTCAAAGCTATTTCAAAAGCCACAATATCACAGAATTGCGTATGTACAATACAGTATATACAACAGCTGTTTCACATTACAAAGCAAAAGAGCTATTCGTGAACCATACTAAGTATAATTGCAGTATGAACAGTCAAGATACTGCATTCTTGATTAGAACTCAGTATTTACGACAGTCCTGCTTAGCTAATAAATACTTATAGTTTACCTATGCCAAAAATTATCTGCTATATTTGATAAGGCGTTAGAGTTACGATATTTTTGACTCGTGAATGGGATTCCGTAAACTCGAACATTTGGAAAACTTATATAACTCGGAATCGAAATTTGTTAATTACGGTACTTTAACTTACCAGATCAGTATTCTGAATAGTGATTTTCTGCTTTTGGTCCTGTATGGAGAGATCAAATTCCTTAATTTGGTATGTTTATCTAAAGCAAGTTCGAACCTTGCTGATTTTGGTAGGTTTTCAATTTCAGTATTAATATTAATCGAAGATTTAGTAAATGAAGAATCAGTCCAACATGGGAGTAAAAGTAACTTTTTGAATACTCTTGTGCATGAAACGTTAGAGTTTGGTTGGACCTTTTTACTCTTCTTATTTTCCTCCCATAAAGGTTCAGACTATCATGAATGGTTTGCGTCCTTCGCGGTCCCAAGTCAACATTCACATTACTATTTACAACACTTAAAACGTATACAGATTGTATCATACCACGTGTGCAGTGGTCACTTTTAGTTAGACTCATAGTACGTACTTTTAGAATCCAAGGAAAATATATTGTTTTTAATCCCAGTCCCCAAAAGTTTATTGGACTGGGGGATAGTTTTGTAACGGAACATTTATTTAAATAAACAAATGTATAGTTACAGTAGAGTTTTGCTTCAATGACTTAATATTGACCTAAGCAGATAAGATAAGAGTAATGGTAGATAATTAGTGTAAAAGTAGTGTGAGACAACCACTATATAAGGAGCCGTGGTCAGCTCCAGAGTTAAAAAAAATAAATCCAGAGTCAGGCTTTCCCAGGCTGCCAACCCACAAGGTCCTTCCATTTTTAGAACCAAACATTGCTAGTGATATAAATAAATATTTAGCTTGACAAGTGAGAAGGTATACTTGATAGAATAAAACATGAATTCATAGTCTTACAACTATAGGTTTGTTTACTCAAACAGTTTAAACTACAAAGTAACCATCTTCAGCTTTGTATGTCCTACAATATATAATCTAAAATTACATTATTGATTATTGTAGCTCGTAAATGACTTACGTCATTGTAAGTTTATTGCTGCGACTATGAAACAGGTCCACGTAAGTTGAATTTTTTCACAATTTTGACTTTTAAAGAATTTTAAAATTACTTAAATCTGTTTTTACGTTTAAATTTAAAAAGTCTTCAATGATATCCATCCTAAACAAAATTATGTATTTTTGAGTACTGGAATTATAACCCAAAGGTTTTTCCTTTTAAGATAAAATGTGTGTTAATCCAATGTCTTTAATAATAAATCCAATTTCCAAACACATTGGTGTTGTCTCGTTTTATTCTTTATTTATATTTCACAGACACATCAAATACCCGAATACGTTTGACAAATATATCATGTATTTCATTTCACAAATACAATCCCAATATTATTGGCAATATACTTCTTTGAAAATCCAATAAAGGCTGAACTGTATTGCAAGAATGAGAAAGCAGAATTAAGTGAAATCAAATTGAACAGCTGTTTACAATGCACCTGTTTCAATTTGTGGTGCGGTCTTGTCTTTATACTTTACCAAGTGTATAAAGTATATGAGACTTTATGTACTGTATTTTTATACCGATGGACTCTTTACAGTATTTTACAGAAAAAAGTTTTGGTAAATGCACCTCTGAGTGTTTAATGATACAATCTCATTATCCGGGATGCTGTTCGTCCATAACTGTCTAAGAAAACATTACTAACGATACAATGTTTAAAACAATCATATTCAAAAATGTTTAAACGTAAGAAAAAGTTAATTTCCGATAAAATGTAAGTGCCAATAGTTAAAATAAATCAAAGAGAGTGTCGATCAAGTAGGACCCTACACTTTGGGTTCCAGACCAAGTTTTAAACCAAGTGTTTGAAATGGTTTGCTTTCTCCCCATTCATGGCCTTATAGACTCTTTATAGTGCCTACAGATGATATTGAGTTTTATAGGATATATTTATTTTACAATAATTCATAGATGAAAAACTAGAGAAAAAGCTCGAGTGATTCCCCCCTCTCTCTCCTCTCCAAATATAATAGTAAATAACACATCGCTTAGGTAGGTGATAAATTCTACTTACAAATCAACAAGTATAATTTGGTTTGAAATTATTTCACAGACAATACAAACACCATACGTTTTAATTTATTAATTTTTAAAAAGTAGGGATTTTTGTGGGTCACATAAGTTAACCAGCAAAACACTATAAACTATAACTGCGTTTGATAGAATAATTGAACACAAAATCTCACAACTAATGCGTTTATTAACTCAAACGCGTTTCAACGACAAAGTCGCCATCTTCAGTGATGCACGAGCTACAATAGTCAAACTATGACAATATTTATTTATAACTGTGTTAATGTGATACAAGTTGCAGTTTTTAAATTGTTTAATTAATCGAATCTAGTGAAGCTTAACATAGATTAACATACTTGGTTGCAAAGGATAATTTAAAATAAGTGTCTATGCCTAAATAATGTATACTGATCAAGGCTATGCCTAACGTAAACTTAAATAATCAGGTTGGGTTTTGTTTATTTTAATTAATAACTTAATTTTTTTATTAATTCAAACGTTTTATCCTTTTATCTCTTGTTTCATCCTTATAGTATTAAGTAAATCTATATTTTATCTTCATATTCATTTTATACATTTTGTGAATTTTAGTGTTTTATATTTTTTCATTTCGGTGTACCAAAATAATCCTTTTCAATCCCCTCTTCTTTTCTTCATTGTTTATTTTTAAAACGTTGTTTATAGTATAAAACACATTTGATACTTGAAGACTATCACGTTATCAGCATGGATTTTATTAGTTTCAAACACGTTTCATTCAATTTCCCACCCTGAAAAGGCGATTTCCACACTCATGATTTTTGTTAGCAAATTTAAAAAAAGTTATAATGTCTTGAAAACGCTTGGTCCTTTAAAATAAAGAATTGCTTTATTGATTGGTAGATTTTTTAATTCTTTCCTAATCAGCATAGTATACGACCTGTTAGTTTCTATGTATAATGATCAAGGCTTGGCCTAACTTAAACTTAAATAATCAGGTTGGGTTTGGTTTATTTTAATTATTATCTTAATTTTCTTTATTAATTCAAACGTTTTATCCTTTTATATCTTGTTTCAACCTTATAGTATTAAGTCAATACATTTTATTTTCATATTTTGTATGCATTTTGTAAGTTTTAGTGTGTTATGTTTTTTTTTAATTATTATTATTTCGGTATACCAAAATATTCCTTTTCAATCCCCTCTTCTTTTTTGTATTATTTATTCTAAAACTTGTATATTGTACAAGAATATAAAGCTTTCTTCTTGTGGCAATTACCTCACTCATGATTTTTGTTAGAAAATATAAAACAGTCACAATGTCTTGAAAACGCTTGGTACTATGGAATAAAGAATTGCTTTATTCTTGGTAGATTTTAAAATTCTTTCCTAATCAGCATAGTATACGACCTGGACCAGCGTGAAAACTTTCAGCTCTATAGCTATTTTAGAGATACTGAATCAGTGATTGGTACTTCAACTTTATATGTTCAGATACAAATACAAATAGTTTTATCAATGTTGGTATTTATGAATATAGTATAATAATACTATACCCTATAACTACAACCATATAAGCATAATATCCACACCACTTACATAATTGGCAGAGTGAACAAACTCAACTCAATGCCTTAGTTTAACAGATGGCTGACTCCAGCTTTCAAGACATCGCTTGATGGAGAAGTGCCAATTCCGAACAAAATCTCTCTGTAAATTAACAACCATTCCCTAAATGTCAGAGTTCAACCTTAACAGGATTAGTCTCATTTATGGGACTGATTAGTGTGGATGTTATTGGGGTGATAATTTTTTACGACTGAGCAAAATGAGTATACATTGAATTACGACGTACATTATTTATATGCCGGATCTTTATGTAATATTTATGGATACTCAATTTATATATAATATTCACTCAAAATATAAATTTTTTGATAAAATAAAATATTGTTTATACAAGTTCTGTATTCAAAATTGTAAATGGCTTTTGATCAAATGAAAAAACAATAATATAAATTTATTTCGAAAACAGTGTACATGAAAGTTACAAATTCAATGGCGAGTCAAATATAAATCAGACATATTTATGTTAATTTATAGATTATTAAAAATCACATTAATTTTTGCCAGCTCTATCTTAATCTTAATCTTCTGGGTGCTCTACACACTTCCCCACCATTTTAGTAGCTTGTAGATCCTTTCTTCGAAGAAGCTTTGAGGTTAAGTCGTTAACCAGTGGTACTCTATACCTTGGTCTTCTTGATTGGTTTCCAGATCTTTACCTTCCCGGCGCTTCTAATAAGGGCGCTCAAAACAATAATAGTAAAACCATCTCTTAGGTACAAATGATCTCGGTCTATAATCTTGGGTTGCATCGGACACAGACTTATCCAAGAAGATCCGTCATGAACACTAAAATGGCTGATACTCACCAAGCACGTCGGTTACCTTCGATAAGGTAATTGCACGGATGTTGTCTTCTGTGAAACTTGACCTGAATCATCCACTCTTTGACGACCACCCTTAAACTACTGGTCCAATCTAACACTTGAAACCGAGTAATTATAGCGTCCTTTCACTGCGTCTTTAACAGAGTAAAAATGTCCGTTGGTTTAGCGGCGGCTTTCTTCGTTATTTATTGCGCAATGGGTAAAGGACATCGTACTCACTCATGGCTGTACTGAGAAAGAAACGAGAGGAAACAACCCACCAAGCTGGTTTCCTCAATAATACCTCATAATACCTCAACCTTATCAAGCGATATCTTGAAAGCTAGAGTCAATCATCTGTTAAACTAAGACATTACAGTAAGATTGTTCACTCTGCCAGGCCGATCAAGATTGTTTGAGGAGGCCAGAAGCAAAAAAATCCAGTTTATATTTCACTCGTCCTTCTACTTTATAACACTTTAACTTCTACTACAGTCAGAAATCTTTTTGTGAACACATGTAGCGTGTAAATACATATTTTCAACAACAGTGTTACAACAAATCATACTAAAATAGATTTAATCTATATATTCAATTAACTGTTTAATCTTCACCATGTATTGATACTGAAAAACCTCTGGTGAGCCAATCCCGTATACTGCATCGTGTTTAGCTATTAAACTTTGAGAGAGGGGACTAATCAAACATGTTTGTAATCTACATGGGGAGCGTGTAAAACGTATAATCATTAATTAGTTGTTTAGTGGTGTTTTTACGTTCGTAAATTACTACTTAATTGTATCAGGTTATGAATAAAATCCTTTCAGCTCCTTTTACAGTTGCAAGTCTTCAAAGTTCCAAATTACATTTGTCGTTTGCTGTGCAGCAAAATAAGTCAAAACTTATATAAATCAAATATTATGTTAAAGAAATCTGAAAGAAACAAATGGATACAGTAACGATTTGTCAACTGAACTTGAAACTAAACTATTATTACAAAACAGTCAATTAGTTATATCTATATATATAAAAGCCAAATCCACTGACTCACTGATCACGATTTCTCAAAAACTACTGAACGGATTGGAACGAAATTTGGTATGTAGCTTTCTCTAGGACCATGGATGCTCATTAAGAAAGGTTTTTAAAAAATTTGAAATTTTAGGGGTGTTTGGGGGGGGGGGGTAAAAGTTACTAAATCATGATTTCTCTAAAACTACTGAACGGATTGGAATTAAATTTGGTATGTAGCTTCCTCTAGGACCCTAGGTGCTCGGTAAGAAAGGTTTTCAAAAATACGAAATTTTACGGGGTTTGGGTGGTCAAATTTACTAAACATCCCCATAAGAAATACATAGTGTAATACATTTATTGATATAATATATTTTTTGTTAATATACATTTAACATTGATTTGTCTATCCATGCAAAGCCGAATCATAATTCCATGCCAGTAAGTCCTATATAATTTTGACATTTACAAATGGACAACAGATTTAGGCTGAAATTTTATTAACAAATTCGTATATGGTAATTAATTTGGTGGTAGTTTTAAATTTTACTTCGAAATTTAAATAACTATATATTAAAAATCATTAAGATCAATGTGGGTTAAACAAAATATGCATAAGGAAAACATTCAGTTAGACGCACAAATTATACTCACAAATACAATACTGTATCAACGTAACAAATATGGAATGGAATTTACAACTTAACTTAAATTAATGGAATTTGATGTTGACGCTTGTTTCTTCACAACAAACCGGAATGTACAAGGTTTAATTTTAATGCTGTCTTCTTTAACTTTTCTTTTACATCTACTTTACATATAACTATTTCTTCAACCTAAGTGAACATGCATTTGTATGATGATATGATCATTTACATATTATATTTTAAAAATAAATATACAATTGTATAAATAAAATTATGTAGGAATGGTTGAGTGATATGCCATTATTAATGAATCCATTTAAAATTTCAGTATGAATATAGTGAGAAAAACTCTAAATATATGTAAAGTTTATTTTGAAAAAAATACGTATTTCACCATTTTTAAAAGGTAAGTATGTCAACGTGCTTCCTCCCTTAGACATGCGTAGAATAACGCAGACATATACTTCGTACTGAAGTGTTTTGGACGTCATTTTTAAACATATAAAGTTGGGGAAACCTCAAACTGTTTTAAAGGCTGTGTGCTTTTGTCTTATATCTCATAATTGGAAGAGGTAAATGGCAATTACTTTTAATAAAATGTTTAATTATTTAAACATTAAAAAAATGTATGTTTGGGGTTTTCAAAAAATAATTTCAATATCTTAAGACAACGCACAAAATATTTCAAGGTTGCTAAGTAATTTAAAGTTATCTTTCTGATTATTCATCTATATATATAAAAGCCAAAACCCACTGACTCACTGACTCACTCATCACGATTTCTCAAAAACTACCGAA
>JAGFPH010002096.1:206209-220525 GCA_018207615.1 Philaenus spumarius | reverse complement strand
AACGTCTTTTCGTTACTCGTATTTTATATTTGTCATTGCCATAGCAACCAATTAATAGCACTTTTTTCGTTACGCATTACACTTTCTATTTGTTAACTCCTACGCAACCCGCGTTAAGCAACTTCGTCCAATAACCTGTGGGCAAAATACCTCACCAGGGTGAATTCATTCTAACAAAAGCCGGATTTGTTTTCGTATTACCCCATACTATTAATAGGCCTACGTCTTTTAGTCTAGATCATATTTAATGTGTCGATTTTACAGTTGCTGTTTGATAACATGTAACACCGCCGATTTATTCTTGGTAAAGTCAAGTATGGTTCAAACTTAACACAACATAGACATGCAATAACGTTCTAATAAATTCTGAGGTATTTTCCAAATGATTCATTTCAATCTGAACATTCTACACAACATTCTGAATCTAACAGGTGTCCTAACAAAGGAGACAGAGGTTGTGGTGAGAAATACCAATGAAATCTGATTATCTTCTCAAAACAAGTCCTAATAATAATAGTAATTACTAGAAATTAAATTAAGTGTTTTGAACTCGCACAAGACACGGATAAATTGGAGAAGGCAAGTGAAGTGCCATCTAGCGTGCGGTTGGGGAACTTCTCAGCATTCATGTAGTTTCGCTTTGATATTGTAGATAGCGCAGTAGTTCCAATACTTAAATATTGACTGTAAAAAAACAATTTTTAATTCAAATAAAATGCAGTTTACACAATGTCTGGATACATTTTAATTAAAAGAACAAGTTATTAAGGGTCTGCTAAAGTAAAAGATAAATCAACCAGCGACTCCAGTGCGTCACCCTTTAGCCGTATCTAAACTGTACAATTTCTTGCAGCTGAGCACTTTGACATTGCCTCATTTAATTAAAACCATTTTATAAATCCATCTTTTGTAATTGAGTGCTGAAAAACAAACTGAAAATTCTTTATAAAATTGCAGATCAGGCTTGTGATTCACTTTTAATTATAAATTTGTTATTGTGTAAGGAAAAAAGTTCAAACTAGGTACTTAAAACAGTCAACTACGTGACAAATGAACGGAATTTAAAAAAATGTGAAACGCAAAACGGATGCGTATCGTGACTGTGCTTAATGAGACTTTGCAAATTTTATGATAATCGAAATAAATGTTTTTAACTGAACATTGCGAGATAAAAATCCAAGAAGCTGCCTCTACAGCAGACCCTTAAGGCTCCAAACAGTGAAGTTTCTTGCAGCTTTTGCGCTTTCACATTGCCTCATTTAAAATAATCTTTTATCTATAATCACATTTATCTTTTATAATTTGCGAGATGATAAAAAGTAAAACATTCTTTATAAAATTTCGGATCAGGATTACTTTCAATTATTCGTGCTTAACTTGGGGGGGGGATCAAAGTGATTAAAAAACGATTTCTTCAAAACTACCGAACGGATTGGAATGAAATTTGGTACGTAGCTTCCTCTAGGGCCATAGGTGCTTACCAAGAAAGGGTTTGAAAAAATTGGAAATTTTAGGGGGTTTGGGGGGTAAAAATGACTAAATCACGATTTCTCCAAAATTACCGAACAGATTGGAATGAAATTTGGTATGTAGCTTCCTCTAGGGCCATAGGCGCTCGCTAAGAAAGGGTTTTAAAAAAATCGAAATTTTAGGGGGGTTTGGGGGGATCAAATTAACTAAAAATCTAGATTTCTCCAAAACTACTGAACGGATTGGAACGAAATTTAGTATGTAGCTTCTTTTATGGCCATAGGTGCTAACTAAGAAATGTTTTTAAAAAATTCGAAATTTTAGGAGGGTTTGGGGGGGTAAATTTACTAAATCAAGATTTCTCAAAAACTACTGAACGGATTAGAACGAAATTTGGTATGTAGCTTCCTCTAGGACCATAGGTGCTCACTAAGAAAGGGTTTTAAAAAATTTGAAATCTTAGGGGGGTTTGAGGGTCAAAGTTACTAAATCACGATAATTTGTCGCATTTAATTCACCAAAATAATTATGCAATAGCGAAGCATTGCCGGGTCAGCTAGTACATATATACTATGTAAATCATAGTTTCATTTTGTACCGTGCTGTTAATTGGTAAAAATGTAAAAACAACCCCTAAAACAATACAAATTAATTATTATATTTCCCATTAAGCTCCCCCGGCGGTGACGCCCGTGTGAGATATAGTGAAAAGGGAAATGTTTAAGTCATATCTAAGGAGGTTGTTTACTTAGAGCTGCCAACCTAAAAAATATTAAACCCATACACTCACCTTATTAATTTTTTAAGTTAAAATGTTAGATTAAATGACAAAAATGTCTTCGAAGTAATATAGGCTATTTTAAAATTTGTTTAAATAACTTTGGATAACTTTTGGTGATCCTATATTTGAATTAATGTCAGAACACGGGGAAAATTTTATGGGAGGGGCTTGAGGTAGTAAGCAAATTAAAAGACAGGAGACCCCTCTTGGACACATTCCCGGAGTGAGGAAACTGTATATCTTGGCTAAGTGGGTTGTATTTAAAGCTATCTGTCGTGCTATGGTCGGGTATGAGGCGCACACTTGGTTATTTAAGAAGACTATTTGCTTTTAAAAGAATGCATGTTTTAGCGACCTCGACACCTCACTATTTACAACCTGAGTTAATCTAACGTGACACTTTTACTTACTCACTATACTATAGTATAGAGAAAATATAGTGATCGCAAAAAAATCGATGTTGAGATGTTTGTAAAAATATCCGTTTTGGGATCCACTGAGTCCAAAAAAGTGGTTTTTACAAAATGTCTGTCTGTCTGCATGTATACAAAGCTAGAAAGAAAACCATTCGATCGATTTCGAACAAATTTGCATAAAACTTGTCAATTAGGTATAGATGCACGAAAAAACGTTTTGAAATTTTTTAAAAACAACCCTATTTTTAGCGAAAAACACCCCCAAAAAATCAGTTATATTTTTTTATAAAAAAACCGCTCTAACGATTTTGATAAAAATTTTCTTTATTTGTAGCCCTTAATGTACCCTACCATATTATGCAAAAAGTCACATTTTTCAAAAAATTCTCGTTTAGCTAATAATAATATCTGATTTTGGGAGTTTTTTGGCCGAAAATGGTGCTGTTTTTCAAAATTTGTCAAAACATTTTTTTCGTGCGTATATATATGCCTAATTGACATGTTTGGTACAAATTTGTTCGAAATCGATTGAATAGTTTTCTCTCTAGCTTTGTATACATACAGAAAGAGAGACATTTTGTAAAAACCACTTTTTTGGACTCAGGGAGTCCCAAAACGGATATTTTCACAAAAATCTCAACGTCGACTTTTTGCTATCACTATACTTTCTCTATACTATAGTATAATGAGAAAGTAAAATGAATATCAATATTATATTATAGTGATATATATATATGGCAAGGAATAGAAATAATTGATGTTTTTTTCAATAAAGGTACGCTATTAAACTATTAAGTTTATTTATATACAAAACTGGTAAAGTCATATTGTTTATATTATCAATACATTTTTGTAACATTAGTATTATTCACACATACATAATATTCAATTTGTTAGACACAAAAGGACCAAATAAAATATGGGTTATTTAGAGCAGAATTTTCAAGAAAATATCCCAAAACAAATTACTAGTAGTTCTGTGAACAGTAGACCTCGCTCGTTGAAATAACAAATGTGGTTTTGAGCTTAGGTTAAAAATAGTGTGCCAGTAAGGAAGTAAGCACAAGGTTTAGCCAGTAAAACATTATTTACAATTCTCGCGATTCCGGTATTTCTAGTTCTCGTTTTTATTTCTTTTCTTAAGCTTTAACTGCTAAAGATTTTCTTTTAGAGGCATTGTGTTTTATTTAGGTTAATAATGCGTAAGATAGCTGAAAATATCGCGTTATAGAGGGACAACATACAATTAAATATTTAAATACTTAAATAACTCAAACTTAACAATGTATCATAAGTTAACTTAAGTTCCATATCATATTCCAATATTAGAAATAATGAAAACAAACGATGTTAAAACGTCGTGATAGTAATCTCAACCCATGAACCAACACTTCCCACGGTGTCCTACGGTCATTTTTTGTATGTCCTTTATCGCCGCGAGGTTTCATTTGTTTCATCTCATTTTGTAATTCAAGTAAAGCTAAGTCAAATACTTTTATGAAATTTACAATGATAATTTACAGGTATACAGTTCAATTCTTTGATTTATCCTCTACACTTTCTTATAATAATATGTCATTTTTGGGCAAATGATATATTCCTAAATTACTATTCAAAACAGGCCTAGTTTTGTTAGCAGTTTTGTAGTAGGAACATAAAAACTGGTGTTTTCAAAATAAGAAATTTGAAATTGATAAATATTTTTATACAATTATATTTATTAAAAATAAAGTTTCTTACCTTATTTTGTTCCGTCACGTGACCTCTTCTTTATATTCTTTAGTGACGCGTTTCGGGACTTTTATCCCATCATCAGACACAAAATTACTCAATCGAGGTCGTCATACATTAAAATTAAATTACACAAAACACACATAGTACATTTCACGTTTAGGTGTACACCTTCTGGCGACCGGCCGGCAACTGTCAGTCTGTTGTCTCACGCACTCTGAACCTGTTATTACCGCGGGCTTTCTGGATTCTTATCGCCGTATCATATAACGTATTCGAGTCAAAACTCAGCTGGTCGTTTAATAACTGGTGTTCGCCGTTTACATCTTTAGATTTGAACGCCTTATAGATCTCGTACTCCTCGACTGCGTTCATATATCTCCCTTTGGTACATATTTTAATTGGTTTCAGGTTATTTTCCAGGCTCGTGTAACTATGGTTTTCATCAATTAGATGGCGGGCAAAATTCGATTTGTTGCCTGAAATTGATCTTTTTGGCAAGTGTTCTTTAAATCGAGTCTTAAATGTTCTCCCGGTTTGGCCTATGTAAACCTTTTCGCAATCGTCGCAAGTCAATTTATACACACCTGTTTGGTCTTCTATATGTCTTGGGTTTTGGGGTTGAAAAAATTGTTTGATGGTGTTACTGGTTTGGAATGCTATAGTTCTGTTAAGTTTATGGAAGGTAGAAGTGACTATTTTAGGTAAGATGTTGCCATATTCAGTCGATACGAAGACCGTTTTTTCTTTCTCTTTGGGACGCGATCCAGATCTAACCTTGTGTTTTAAGAGAAGTTTGTCAATTATTGAGCTTCCATAACCGTTTCTTGTGGCAATATATTTTATCGTATCTAATTCTTCTTGAAAATCGTGAGGCTCTAATGGTACTGTCATTAATCTATTGATCAGACTGTTATAGGCTGCCATCTTATGAGGTAATGGATGATGGGAATCAGAATGTATAGTGATGTCTGTTGTGGTTGGCTTCCTGTATATCTTATACCGAAACTTGTTTTGTTGTTTTGTGACGGTTATGTCTAGAAAATTTATACTGTTATCTTTTTCAATTTCTAATGTGAATTGTATTTTTGGGGTTATTGAATTGATATACTTTTTTAGTTGTTCTAATTGCCTAAAAGTTCCGTTAAAAATTATAAATGTGTCATCCACATATCTGGTGTAATACAGAATTTGGTTGCTAAACTTGTTCGAATCGGACAGCAGAAATACGTTTTCAAAGTTGTTCAAAAATACGTCCGCTAAAAGACCTGAAAGTGGCGATCCCATTGCTAGTCCGTCTTTTTGGACATAATATTTCCCATTGTGGGTGAAATAATTCTGTTTCAGTATTACTTTTAATAGGTTAATTATTTCGGAGATTTTATGGGAATTTAGTAAGTTGGTTTTGTTGAGGAGTTTTTGCACAATATCTATTGTTTCCTGGATGGGTACGTTAGTGTAAAGGTTAGTAATATCAAATGAAGCAATTTTATAGTTAGGCTGAAGTTTAATTTCATTTAGTCCCGCAATGAAATCAGTACTGTTTCTAATGCTGTGGTTATTTTCTAATAACAAGTTGTGACGTAAAATTGTAACTAGTTTTTTGGCGGTTTTGTAGCTTGGTGCTGTAGTAAAATTTATTAAAGGCCTGATAGGTACGTTCTCTTTATGAATTTTTTTATGAATTTAATGTATGACGACCTCGATTGAGTAATTTTGTGTCTGATGATGGGATAAAAGTCCCGAAACGCGTCACTAAAGAATATAAAGAAGAGGTCACGTGACGGAACAAAATAAGGTAAGAAACTTTATTTTTAATAAATCAGTGACCTGGATACTGAAAATGAATTCATTAATTATATTTACAACTAAATTACGAAACTTTTTTACATTTATGAAAAAAATTACAATAATGTTTACTACTTTTTATGTAGGCCTAAAGTTAAACATTTTCCTTTCGTTACTGAACGTGATTGTTTCTTGAGCTAATAACCTTCTTAATTTTACTTCAATAATTTTTTACTGGCATATATGTATTCTTCAAACCTTTATCTACAAAAAAGCTATGGAACACTTTTGAATTGGCTTAGAATAAACGTATAAAAACAAGGTTGAAATACAAAAACTTGGACGATTTTTAACAAATTCGAAGTTTACGGCCATTTTGTGAGCTTACCGTTAGAGATACGGAAAAATTCAAGAACACAATTTTGTTTAAAATTTAATTTGCTTTTAGCAAAATTGTATTAGTTTTTAAATTCGTGGAAAAAGGCTTACACTGAGAGAAACGGTGCGGCCGCCATTTTTATTTTATTTAAGTGGTTAAAAATGAAAAATGGAAAAAAACAGTATATATACTACAACGGTACACGCTTACGCTTTTACAAAGTATCAACGGCCCTTCTGCGGGTACGCCAATCTCTACAACGCTTAAGATATATCGCCGGTGAGGTGACTCTGTTTTTTGAAATCTAGCTCACTTTGCAACGATAATCTTACAACTGTACACTTTTGTATCGCCCTGTAGGGTGTCAGTCTTTTTCGACCTATACGACACACCTCAGCGAACGTGTACTGTGTAGGATAAGTTAAAATCACCCACTGGAAGTACAGGCTATCCTTTTTCTTTAAAGGGCCTGGGTGATTTAACTGTTTGTCTAATATTACTCTGAATATTTTGACTAAAAAACTACAAATTACACTTCCAGTAATCTTAATAAAACTCAGCTTTGAGCACAAGCAAAAATAGAATGTACTATCTGTATTCCTCGAGGAAGTGAATACAGTGGAACTGACCTTGTAAATAATTTTATTTGTGCCTTGGATAATTATATAACGTAACACCTTGATAATATTTCTAACACTAGGAAATATAACAATGGAATATTCAACAATAGGTAAGTGAACGTTAGAAACTTTTTTATACTGTAAAATAATAATCATCCATTTATTAATCTTAAAAAACACAATTCAAAAATAATACTTTTGGATATCTCTTTTCCAATTTATACAATTTGCAACAAAAGCAATTTTCTTTAACTCTTGCTTAATCTAATAAGGTAGAACAAATTTTAATATTACTTTTAATTATGCTTTTAATTAATATGCTTTGTTCCAAGCTTTTTATTAATTACTTATTTTTAATTTGTTTAAATTATGAATTTACTTTAATGATTTTTATGCTATACGACTTTAGATATTATAAAAACATTTCGCACTAAGAAAAACAATTTCCAATCCTACTAACCCAGTATCTGTAATAAATTAAATTTGAATTTAATCAGGCAAATTGTGGGGAATAAACGTAAATTCGCTGACACAGACCTCAAATTTGTTGTTTAAGATGGCCGTCTAACACGGGGCTGATTGTTGTTTATAGCAGCAGAAGAACCTGTAGGGTAAAGTTGCTCTCTGCGCTTTTGGCGATGTACAATGATGACAGCGTGCTGTTCTATTGTTGTCGTGAAGCTGCGTCAGATGTTCTTCCGTTGAGTTATAGTTGCCTGTGGTTTGTAGTAGTCCTTTATGTGTCCGGGGATCGTCCTGCTAACTCTTCCACGTTAGATACTCATGTCCAGTTGTCCGCCAAAACGTTCCAGAAGTCCAGGTCCCTGAAGTTTCTTAGCTACTTCATTGATAATATAGCCTTAGCAGTATATTGTATTCCTGCTTATATTCCTGTAGTCTTCCTGTATCGCCTTGTCAAACCGCTGATCACTTCACCCGTACAATAGCAAACTCCGTACTAACTCTTAAAAATCCATATACTTAGTAACATACGCTCCGCGTGATGCTGATAGAAAAATCCATAAACAGAGAGACATACACTCCGTGTACTGTCGATCACCAAAAACCCTTTGAAATTCCCGCCCAGGGTTTATAAAGCCTCCTTCCATCTCCACTTTCGCGATTTTTTCGCGAAAATTCACTTTTTCACATTAAAGTGATTTTCTTACACCTTCCTGTGTGTAAAATCATCCTTTGTTTAGCAATACATTTAAATCCTTTATTTTTATCTTGTTTATCGTAGTTTTAAGGCTTAAACTTCTTAAATTATTTGAATGCCACATCCTTGTTCCGGCCGCCAAAGCTCCTCTCCGCTCTGATTGGCTCAGCGCTTTACGTGGTTCTTAACCCTTCCTCTCCTATTCAACTTCGCGAATTTTCAACTTTCCTTTCTAACTCCTCGCGGTTTTATGGGATTTTCCCGCGAAATAGCTTTTCTTAAACTGTGATTTTTTCCTGTTTTTTAGAGACTTGAATGAAAGTTGTAGGACGCTCCATTCTCTTCCTAGGCCTTCCCTAGCGTTTTCCCAATGCATTTTCTTTTAAAAATTTTCCATTTTCATTATTTTAAATTTTCATTTTCATTTTCCTGAAGGTCTATTGTTGTTGTGACAATAGCCGAAGTCTGATTTCTATAATAGGTTTTTTAACGAAGTTTTTGCCATTTAAAAGTATACGATTTTCCAAGTTTTACATTTACGTTAAATACCGGTAATTTATTTAAAATACTGGTTTTTACAATAATCAATTTATATCCCTTCTTTATTACTTTAGATTAATAGTTTAAAAAATACAATTTTCCCTACTGACTTAACCGCCAGGTGTGAAAACTCCTACCATTCATAATAATTATTTTATTTGAATTTTCTTTTGCTTTTCCTAAGCAACTTATCCTTCTTAATAACATGTACTCATTAAACTTTATTAAACTTTAACTTTAATTGACTTTAGCGTCAGTGTTTCTACCCTGATTCGCTAAATATTGAAATTATGACTTTTTGTCATACCACCTTTTTTATAGGCCTTATTTTGCTCATTACAAAAATACCTCCCTTCCAGGCTTTTGAGGAAATTTGAAATTTTCCCTAGACTGTACTTGATTGTTACGTCATCACCGTTTAGTATTACGACCTGAGTCTCATACGTACAACACACCCGTGATTAGCGTAATGTGTTCCCGCCATAGAACCCAAATACGTAATAGTCCTGGATCCAGGTGTTCCCGAAAAATCTTTGATTTTATTCTAAGTTCATTTTACAATCCCGAACAAGCTCGGGTCCAATAGTTCCATCTGTACGATAACAACCACCTCGCCGGGACTTGTTCAAGGCCGCGCTACATTGGGTTCATCCACATGGTCGCCCAGAAATCTTGCATTTTACATATTTCAATAAAATTTCAAAATTTCCGGATTTACACGGGTTTTGCCCGTTGTAGCTCGCCCTCTGAAAACGTCTGATTTCATTGGGTACCCCTGGAATCCAAGACGTTAAAAACCCCTTTAAAACAAAATTTTCCCTTTCAAAGTTTCTCTCACCTTTTATACAAATCCCTACTTGGTTTTGTTCTACCTTCTCCTTTCAAATTTACAGCCATTTGAAACCTACAATTCTATTTCATTAAACCTATACATTTCATTACAATGTATACTCCATTTGGGAGTTTATAGTTCCTGAAAAGAATACATAATATAGTTCCTGAAAAACATCATATACATTTCATAGTCCCTTATAGTTCCTGAAAAACCTCACACATATTTTATATAAATTTCATTTCCTTAAGAAATGTCCACTCCACCTGTTCACAAGACACAGTTATTCACTTTGTCACTGCTCATATATATACAAGGGACACATGGAAATTTGCCTGTTTAATAAAAACACTGGTCTACTGGGTTAGCCTAACCTATTACTAATGCTCTAGTCAACGACCTTCAAAGTTTCCCGCGTTCCCTTTTAACGCGTACCTTATTAACTTCTTTTTAATTAATTACCCCTTTTTACTATATTGAGAATTTTTAATTTCTCTTTGTTTTGTTTTGTTTTTTTTTTTGTTTTTTTTTGTGTTTTTTTTTTTTAAATTGATTTTTCCTGCCAATGCCGGATTAACCACGTCCGCATGACACCTTTTTCATTTTTATACACAAGTATTCATTTATATACAGAAGTTACACATTTGAGGCTTAGTCTAGTCATTATTTACATTATTTCACTACATCATATCAGAAGTACAATCTCCTCCTTTCTTCATATTATTTTAGAATATAAACCCTTTTGTTTATCATTCCAACCCCTTTGTATTTATTATTTTTAATTAATGTACGGTTTTAGTTTACCGAAAACTTGCGTGAACTGTTGTCACTAGGCCTACGGTTTAAGCTCACCGCAAACTCGCGAATTTACCCCCCCCCCCCCCTTTGTATCTTCTTTACGATTTTGCTACTTTGTTTTTTCCGACTTATCCAATTTTCTTTGATGGTACCCCATTTTTTCCTTTGGGAACCCTGTATACTCCTTTTTGTGTCCTCTTGCCACTACTGACCACTCCTTGCCACTACCTCTCTATTTTGCCACTACGTGCCACTATGTGACTTTGTGTCACTATGTGTCGGCCCCTATGCTCGCCAGACCACTGTTTAAGCCGCCTTTATTCCTTAATTATTTATCAAGAAATAAATTTGTTCTCAGGTGTTAGTAGAACTGTTTCTTGCTTAATCCAATCATAAAAATATTTACATGTGAACGACCCTTGCGTTGCTTCCACTAAGTAGATAGGCCTACTTACAATCCAATTTCCTGTAACATTGTTTACTTTGTCGCTCGACCTTGTTTCTTCCCCTCCTACCTAGCTCGCCAGCTGATCCCAGTTCATTCATTCACATACAATAACATTTGTTTAGGATAGCTTCTCAACTTGTTGTTGTTTATTATTATGTGTCCTAACAAATTAGCCCACTTGGTTCGTTTATTTACATTGAAGGTGTTTACTAAACATCCCAGTTTAATTCATCGCTAGACATTGGCCTTGGTAACTTGTCCCTGCACTTTTGCCCTTTCCTTGCCGCCGCCTAGATGTCTACGTAGGCCTAACCGCTTCTTGAACTTTGTATGCTTCCTCACCACTGCATGGGTAGATGAACGCAGACTTTCTCTTTCGACTAGCCCCTTATTTTTAAATTTAACTTTGTTCCCTTTACAATGTTTTTGGCTACCAGTGGTGTTAGTTCGCCGTGTACGTTCTCCGATAAACTTATTTACAGTGTTATTATTTTGATTAAAGCCTGCTTTGTTTTTAATTGATTTGTTGTGAAAGTGAAGTTTTATGCAGTTATTATTGTGGTGAAGTGATGCTGACTTTCCTACAGTGTTTAGGCTTCTGTCTACAGGGGAATTACATTTGTTTAGGCTACTGTCGCGTCTACACGCTAATTCGGTATTAGGCCTATTCTTACCTAAATACCTATTATATTCGTTTTTTGCTTTATTTATTTTAAACTCTCGCGAATTTGAGTCCCGGGCTTCCTTTGACAACCTCTCAAAACTACAAATTGGCCTACTCTCCTTATACTTCCGTCGCTGAACTGGCAACTCTTTCGTTACCCTAGGTTCCGACACCTCCTTTTGTAGCCTAACTAAATCCTTGTTTCCTGCGTCTGCCTCTTCCTGTGCGTCTTTACATTTCTTACTTCCCATAACTCTTTCTTCAACTTTCGATGCAACTTCATTTGCATATGTTTCCCCTTGATTTTTAGTTTTAATACCCCCCTTTTTGTTATTGTAATATCTCGAAGTAATTTTAAAACATTTTCCTTTTATTTTGTTGATAGCGGCCTTCTTATCAATAAATGGAATTTTAACATCCTCTTGATTGCATTTAAATATTACAAAACATTCCTCCATATTAATTTTTGCCTGTAATTCATACAGCATATCACAACCCATTATTATTTTAGATTTTACAACAACTTTACAGGTAACAACACTTGCTTGTTTACCTTCTGTACTTTTCCCTTTAACGCTGAAACAATCTCTAATTTCGTTACTGGGAGTTCCAACATTTTAACACCATCTGACTTTAATTGTTCAAAATAGTCCTGCTGGAGTACGCTAACTTCCGATCCTGAGTCGAGTTCCAAAAATCCTAGATTTTCCCCGATTTCTACTAATATCGCAGGAATTTCGTCTATCGGTTTTTCTTCTAACACCGGCTCGGCCTCATTATTTAATAAGTCTTCCCTTATATTTAAATGTAGGCTTTGGAGTTGTTTTCGTTGCCTTCCGCTTTCTATTTCCGCTATTTCGGCCTGAATCTCAGGTTCGATCCTAGGTATAGGTGATATTTTTTTATTAGCATTTTTAATTTTATTTAAGTTTCTTTGTTGTTTATAATTATTATTCCTTTTAGAATTTTGCATTATTGTTATATCAACAGCCCTGTCTCGCCGATTTATTCTTTCCTTAGGCAGAACCTCATTAACTAGTTTTTTGGCTTCTGGTAAGGATTAGAATTGACAGGATTAGGTCTATTGGAATTTTGGAAGTTGGTTCTATTAGGGTTTTGATCATGGGACCTTTGGATGGGTGGGTTTTGGGGTGGTGGGTTTGGCCTGTTCGTGTTCTGCCCGTTCCGCGCGTTTTGCACGTCCGGTGTCCTATTTACACGCCTTGCCTCATGCATTCTATCAATATTGTTTAGAAATTGTATAGCTTCTGCGATTGTTTCGCTCGGCCTACCCATACTCGCTAATTGGATTTGGTCATTAAAATGCTGCATTATTGTAAAGACTAGGAAGTTCTGCGGCATCTGGGGTTCCAGATCCGTAGCTTGATTTACTATTTTGCAAAAATAATCCGCCCTACTCAGATTACTGCTCTCAAAGTACTTTCCGTTTTCAATACCGTTCCTAACTAATTTTTGTTTTTGCATTGACCAATAATTTTGCAAGAATGCTTCTCTAAACCCTGCATATGTCATATTTTCTTGCTTTATAACCGTCCACCAAGATTTCGCACACCCGTAAAGGTGCCTTTCAACGAATTTAATTTTTTCGCTGTCCCCTAAAAACGGATTTAACTCTTCCATCAAATTCTCAACCTCCCTTAAAAATTGTTTGGGGCGTTCCCTTTGGTTTCCCCAAAACTCTATTTTCATCGCCTCGCTTTCGTACCTAGGCAATGCTAAGCCTATATTTCGCGACTGCGCTGAATAGCTGCCTATCTCGCCTAATTTTTTCTCAACCCGAGTTACCCGACTCTCTACAGTTTTCAAGCTTTTCTCGGTTGCTATTTTGTTGATACTCGCCGTTTCTATTAAGTCCTGAATTTTTTCTTCAACGACTCCGACTTTCTCCTCCGTCTTCTGGTGTTGGCCTTTGCACCGTTCGGACTCTTCCTCCAGGCTCTTCTCCATCTCTCCCAGCTTCCCGGAAATTAAGTTATACAGTTCTTTCTGCTCATTTTCCCTTAGTTTCCTTTCCGCTTCTTTTTCTTCGCTTAATCTAGCCTCCTTGAGCCTTCTTCTTTCTTCTTTCCCTTCCAGCGCCTCCCTTTCTTTCTTCTCACGCTGCTCCTCCTTAAACTTTCTTTGTTTCTTTTCTTCTTCTCTGTCTTTCACATACTGTTCGAAGAAATCCTTAAATTCTTTATTCGCCATTTTTTATGCTTTATTATTGATTTGTCGTGTCGAAAAAAAAAACTCTCAATATATCCTTTGTTTATTTTTAATTTGTTTGTTATATAAAAACCCCTATAAAACCCTATTCTTCGAATGAACCACGACAAATTGATTTTAATTTTAATTTATTTCCTCTCCCCCTCTATAATACGAATACGATCAAACCCGGGAAATGTTTTAAGTCGTTGATTATAGCAGAAGTATGTCTTAGATTTAAACAATATTCTTATATCTAACATACACCAGTTAAGCACAAATAAAATTTTACGTCAGTCCTTGACTTAATTTAACTACAGTTAAGTTTTCAACAGTAAGTTAAATCGAGTCAACCTAAAATGGGTACCAATTTTCAAACAATCGGTTCCACGGTCTGGGCGCCAATCTCTACAACGGTACACGCTTACGCTATTGCAAAGTATCAACGGCCCTTCTGCGGGTACGCCAATCTCTACAACGCT